>JAZHYW010035293.1:0-207157 GCA_037355805.1 Ixodes ricinus
AATATGAACTAACACCTGTTTACACTTCAATAAACAATAGCCTGCATTCATCGTATGTTGCAAAAAAAATCACTAAAAAGGAACTGTGCACAGTATCGAGATTTTCAAATAATAAAACTAGTTCTTGTTACTTCAGTCGCGCTTAAAAAACAAATAGAAGTGAAATTTTTGTTCGTATTTTGTTTTGTATTTTTGTAAAAAAAGTGTTTTTACTCATTCTGTTTTTTCTAGGAAAGCTAGCCTTTGGACACCGTCTTGGCTTATGAAACAAACGAAATATGAGCTCAATCTAGAATACTGAGAGACATGTATTTTTTTTAGATCTTCTTAAGGCCAGGGAACTGGACAATGCTCTCGAAGAGGTTGCCATCTAAAAAAAAAAAAGACTTGCAATTAAAAAAAAAGTGTATTTTTTTATAGTTTAAAGTTATACAATTCTATTCCCGAGCTTCCCGTGTGTTTCAACGATGAGCATTTTTAAGCAAGTTTCTTTCAAGTAAGCAGATATTTTGGGCAGACTTAGATTTCTGTTCGTATAAGATTCGTTTCTGTATTTTTTGTGGAAAGGGGTTTTAATTTTATCCGGGCCGTAAATTCCCGATTTGGCTTCTTTCTGGCGGAAGTTGCTCTCCAACGCCATTAAAATGAGCGTGCATCTATTGTTCCGTAAAGCTCTTGCAGAAAAAATCACTGGGATCTTCAACGAGAGCTCGACAAAAGGACAAGGCCGAAAAATGCGTTTACACCGAGAAAGGCAGTCTGGGTCGTAGAGGCAGGTCATTACGTAAGCAATTTGAAACGTCATGCTCCGCGCCAGTTCGATGCTTTGGTCGAACTGAACAAAGATCACAGGTGCGACGAAAGATCCGAAGCAAATACCTTCTTTTGCACGTAATAACCGCCTCCAAAAAGGATGAAAGTCGACTGCAGAACTGTTTTTTAAAAGTTCCATGAAACCATTTATATCCACACCACAAGCGCTCGGGAACTTTTGAAGTTTGATCTGCAGTCTACTTTCATTCCTTTCGACGGCGGTAATTACGTGCGAAAAAAGGTGTCTGCATCTGATCTGTGTCATTTTCTTAGCTCAGTTCAATCGAATTGTCCATATTACCTTGGAAGATAAACAAGCACGTGCGGTGTGTCCGTATATGGTTCGGCCATTTGGTGCTTTTGCAATGTTCTGGCAATCTTTTGACGCACCAGGTTGTTGAGAGTGTGCTAAAAGTGTTTAATGACAGTTCGAATGGTTTAATGTTCAGTCACAAACTCCCAGATAGCCATTTTCTGCAGTTTATAGACTTGCGATTGCAGTTCGCGGGACAGCACGTATGTTGGTGTTACAACCCGTGCTCCAGGAAGAGAATCCTCCCGTACAATTTGGCACATTCAAAATTAGTGAAAAAGGATGTTCGTCTTGTCTCCAGGCCGCACTTCAAAAGTCATGCCACCGTGTTATGCGTGACAGTTCCAGCCTACAGGTTAATCGATTAAGAAGAGCAGGTTGTCCAACTTCACTTCTGCTTCATAGTTTCAGAGACGCTGCTGAAAAAAAATCAAGGACAGCTGTCAGGATAGAAAGGAAAAAGACAAAAAAAAATACAAGACATCAGGTCGTACATGTACAAATTATCACTTGACTTTGAGAAGCTAGGTGTCAAAAGATTTGATGTGCCGCCCGTGTTTGCGGCGCCACGCAAGTTGGACCAATTATGCCCGCGGATCAAAGAAAACAAGAACGACGCGCGCCTATGCCGCGTCAGTCATGCCAAAAGACTTGTAGAATGTAACGTAGGTGTGTCGTACAAAATACCGCTAACAAGCGGTAGGATGCACATCGGCCAGACAGGGTGTACACGGCCGGAGCGTAAATGAGCGGATGCGCGAGCATGACCTGTCATTGCAATCGACAACAGGAGGACACCTACCTATTCATTGGGGGTAAACAGAAGTACGTGGGCGCGTTTGCGGGGTAAACAAAGGCACGAGGTGCGCGAGCAGCACATGAACATGCAAGCTCCTCTGGGTCTTGCGCACCTCTCCACTTTAGCTCAATGTTTCATCTACAGCGAAGACACCGGACGCCGACTGGGAATGACTAACGTCTCGCTGCTTAAACAAACACGCAATAACGTTTTCGACTAAATCTCTATTGCAAACAAAATCAAGAAGTAAACACTATGAAGCTGAAGTATAATCTTAGCGGCGCTATATTCCCTGGAACACTATAGGTGTCCAACAGCCGGATTGGAGACCAGGTCGAGCGATGCTAATGGCGAACCAATAACATACGATTTCCGAGTCGTTAGGCTACGCCGATACGACCATTAGTGGAGGCGTAAATGCCCTATCCTCGGTCGCGCCGGGACATCTCGAAAGGATTCGGAAGAGCGCGTGGACAATCCACGTCGATCTACAAACGACCCGGAGCGGAAGCTGAACGGTCCGGGCATCGTCGGAGCAGTGGCCCAGCGCCCTCCGGGACATTACTTCCTTTGGCTATCAGGACGCGTGAGGACCGCCGCTTCGTCTTCTGTCAGGGTGCGGCGGATCGAAGTCGGCAATAGGACTCGCGTGCCTCTCATGTGCGCTAAAATGTACGTACTCTTTCGTGGATGCCTGTGTATATACGTTGGTAAAACACCTTCCATCTAGAGAGAATACCTTTTCTGAATCAGCAGTTTCTCTTGTTTTATTTGTCTTTTAACGCAAAATGTGGTTAAGGGTATAATTTCCAGTTTAACGCGTTGCACTAGAGTGCAACGAAAACCGTTATACGCATACCAAGACAATATGGAGCGTACGTAGCCTAGGGTGCCATCATGTGCGTTTTGGTTAAGGGGATGGCAACTGACTATTGTGCTCTCAACGATTCTTTTTTTTATTTGGAGCACGTGTGAAAGCTTTTCCGGGAATGAGCTGGATATTGTTACCGGCTGTTTCTGTCTATATTATGCTGTGAGCATCAGGCACTACGAAGAATGGCATCACTTAAACTGAAGGACACTGAGGTACCTAACGTAGCAGATAGCAAGCAATGCACGAGGTGCAGGAATTAGCTACGCGTGCAAATCATGTAGAAAGTACACCTAGTCGCGAATAAATATACGTTATCAAAATTAGTTGTAATTAACGAGATTTACCAAACATTCTAGCGGGAATCGAACCCCAGACCGTACGATCTGCCGCCCGACGCCTTTGCTCGGCTTCACCAGAGGGGGCGAACCAGAGCGCAAGCAGCTGAACTTTTACCTAATTGACACGGCCAGCATAAAGGTATTTATTCATTTATTGCACCCTAGGGGCCCAAGCGTTACAGAGGGTAATGGGGGCAGAAGCTCAAACGTAATTCACAAATGTTTAGTACGAATTAAACTTAAAAATTAAAGCTTAAAACGGGCAAAATATATGATAGTTGTAATGAATGCGGAAAGGCAGTTCCATGCACGAAATGTTCTCGGGACGAAAAAGCTGAAAAAAGAATTTGAGTGACAAATGGTTGTGTCAACTTTGCAGATGTGGTCAAGGAGGTAGGAGACGTAGACTAATTCACTTATTATTATTTGTAGGCTGGCATTATAGTAATAAACTTTGATAAAATAAACCCAAACCAGGGATGATGCCGCGAATTGAATGAGGAGGCGGTGAAAGAATGCATTTTATGGATGAAACACTCGATGTACTATGATAGTCTGATGTTTGGTAACTTTCAGCGATGGCTGTACCGCGGTGTGAGAACCGCTCTCGCTAGCTCGTGGATGATCGGCTTTCGGACAAAGATGCTCGCTTACCCCTTCCTGACGTTGAAGTATCAGGTGCGGCTCTTGTATTTCTAGTATTTCACAAAAATTAGCATTACCTACGCGTCGCAGACCCAGTCTCGTCCTGCGTCTCAACGATGATCATCCGGATGCAGTGTTGTAGGCATGAGGGAAAGAAAGTAACGAAATACGTGCCTCGGTGCTCGCAAAAGAAAGGAATGAGTTCACCGACCGACGTTTCCTCGAGATAAAGGGAACGGGAATTACCCTTGCCACTACCGATTCAAATCAACGCAGGTTACTTTTGCGTTACTTATTATTTAGAAATCGATGGTAACAGCGTTGTTTTTGCGACACCGTGTTTCCACATAATGACAAAGGGCGTGGGCGCTGGTTTTTGAAAAATTGGGTCTTTATGCGTGGGGTAGAGACAGGCAAAATTTTGAACGCATGTGGAAGAACGATTACAATATTTGGAGAAGGATGAAACAAGGAGGACAAAGGACGAACACAAATCTCTAAATACAATTAATATGGCAATTTGAGAGCTGCAGTGTGGATTCACTGATGAGCGTAGACAGGCGCCGAAAAAAACGCAAGGACAAGAACAAGAAGAGACGTAAACACTGGCGCGCTCGCAACTAACATTTATTGAAAAATCAAATCCCTAATATTGCCGTGAAAAACGCTTCGTCACGACTAGGCACGGTGTAGACCGGTTTCTAGAAAATCAACTTCTTTTGTCGACAAGGTTAGAGAAGTGTCACTTGTGCACATCTTGCCTTTGCTTGATTTCAAAAGCCTCGTGGAGCTCCCTGGATATCTTATCTGGGTATCTGGACAGAAATGTTGTGTCTTTAAATGACGGGGAGCAATGGAAGCGGCTGCAGTGTGTTGCCAGATGTCCAGGTGGGGTTGCTCGTGTGGCCGCCTCATGTTCACGTGCGCGATCGTTGAAGCATCGGCCAGTCTGACCGATGGATACAGACCGGCATGACATTGGAATTTCAGTAAACAACTCCCGTTGTGCATTCTGTGAATTTCTTGCGGTGTTTAGTTTCGCATTTGTCTGCATCATCAGCGGAAAATTTATTCTGCGGCACAGTCTTGACAGCTTACTGGGTGCTGAAAAAGCACTGGTACGTCGTACCGGTCAGCTACCTTTTTTATGGTTGTGGGTTATGGAGTGCATGTACGGAATTACAACTGGTCTAACGGTGCTTTTTTCACGAGGTCGCTTTTTTGGTACCTTTAATCTTCTTGATTAGGCTTTCCTAATTTAGAAAAGCCTAATAAAAGCTCTTCTAAATACAACTGGTGACTGGTGCGCGACTGAAAAAAAAATGGAATGAGTGCAATAATTAGTGACGTGGCACCTATACTGTGTTACAGCTTAAGTTTAGATGTAGCCGACGCTACGAGCTAATGGGACCGATCAAGCCGCGTCAAGAGCGCTATTAACTGGGCCCGTTTTGTTTATGATTGGTTCAGCGATGATAGAACTATGTACAGCAACATGACTGACGCCATGATGGTGCCCTTTTGACACTGTCTGAGTGGTCCCATCATCTCGTAGAGTCGGCTGCGTACCGAAGTATAGAAACACGAAAAAAATGAAGTCTACTTTTTCAGGTCTTGGGAAGATGTAGCGAGTAACGCGACTACGTTACCCGTTACATAAAAGAAGCCTCTAAAGTACGTTACACGTTACTGTTTTCAAGATATAACGAATACGTTACTACGTTGGCGAAAATGTTACGTGTTGCCGGTAACGCCGTTACTTGACACACTTTACCGCCAACAGTGTGACCAGATGATAGCCATTTTGATCGAAACTAGCGCGCCCCTATACCGTGAAAGTGGCGAAAATGAAGCGTGCTGAGTGGTTTTACAGGGCAGCTCCGCTGCAACTCTGATATTGAGAAAACTATGCAGCCCTCTTCAGTATCATCTAGGAAGACGACATGTCAAATATCACGATCTAATTCCGTCTATATGTTTAAGAAACTGACCAGCAAACTTTCAAATTAGTCAAGTCGCCGAAATCTGCTAACTCTAGCATGCGACGCGACACGCAATTAACAGCGCAGTTAATACCACGAAGTTGGAGCAGCCAACATTGAGCTACTGTATACGTCAGAGTCATGTCTACGTCATTGTCGCGTTTTGTTTGTTTTTACTACTTGAAGCAAAATTGAACGATGGCGTCATGAGTTTCTCCTCCCGGTGTTGGCTCAACGGTGTCCATGTGATCACCGAAACATGGATGCGCCAGTTTGCGCTGCCCTTCGCGTTTCTCGGAGCTGAGAGCTCGGAGCTGGGAGCAGCCTGTTTCGTCTCGCCGCTGTTGTAGTTTGAGAACGACGTTTTGTTTACGATACGAGCGCGGGTCGCATCTCCGATGCCTAGCTGTGATGCCTGGCGAAAGGACCATAGGCTGACGATGTTATGTTGCTGCCTGCTCAAGCTACGAGTTGATCAGCCCGGGAGTTGTCTTTCACAAGTTCCCACACGACAGTGCGCATCTGAATGTAAGGACGGACATTCCGTGCCGGTGGAACTTCGGGAAGCCGTTGTCGCCAAATCGCAGGACAATGATCGGTTCTGATTGCTTGTGCTCATGACACTAACTAATTTGCTGTTACCGGCTAAATAGAAAAACGTGCGTGAAACTGTCAGTTGTGATGGGAAACCAAATGAATGTGCACTGGAGCATACTTATCACCTCATTCGTAATTTTAGCTGACTATTTAGCTCTTGACAACCGACGTGTAGTCTGTCGTATAGAGCTTCATAAGTTGTACACGATTCAGACTACTAAAGCAGGAGACGCATGCACGGTCAAACGACCACCGCGTCAGTGGCACTAAACGCCGGTCGTTTCCCAGTGTACGAGTGTATATGGCTCGCGAGTGTAAAGGGAAGACGCGATGACTCAGCAGTTTTCGAGAAAATAAATTTCAACTTAGAGGTCTATGTGCCAGACCTACGAAGGGTACCTGGCACGGTCCAGCGGAGGGTCGATGATTAATTTGGCCCCTTTGGGGATCTTGTCACGTGTAACGGAGATGTCGGTTACACGGCGCCTTCGCGGCAATAAGCCCGCGCCAAATTGCGGGCACCTCCGTCGAGATTCCAAACCGCCAAATGGGAATGCTCAAGTTGAGTTGTATTCCTGGACATTTTGTTGCATTTCGAAGAAACTAGAGTGCGGTACACAGCTTTAATCGGCGTTGACAACCGGCAAGCCCACGGGCGTGCACAGCCGCCTTCATTGCCCAAAATGTCCTCAGCGTGTTACGAGCTTACGATGTATCAATAACCACTTTCTTCGCGCGGTGTTCGCCTAATATGGAAAGTCTGGCGACAGCAGAGCTACCGGCAGGAAGGGACTTCCTGCCGGCAGCTCTGCTGCCGCCAGACTTTCGGTGACACATTATTGTGACGTTTAGGGGAACGATAAGCTGGCACGTCACCTCACCCAGCAGAGCTTCGTGGGCTGTGCGATGGTTGTTGGAAATAAGCTCTATTGCATCAACGTTATGATGAGGACAAGAGAATGCACTACGCTGTTGACTCTGCTACAGTTCATTCGCTTCTTAGGGTATTGGCCGTGGCACGCTCGTGTATATACATGTGCTGCGTGGTATTTCTTAGCTTCTCGAAATGCTTCCGAAATATACGTTTCAGAAAACTTACATTTTTGGTAAGAAGCGCAAGCTGGGGCCGCAGTGGTGCAGACGTCGTTGAATGTTGTAGAAAGCTACATTGGCAAAACAAAAGTGCGGTGCAGACGACACTTGCGCTCTGCTCTACGTTCGACCGCCGTCGCGTAGAGGATCACATTGACCTTCCGGACAACGTGGTTCGACGTGACGTTTTTTCTTCTCTCGTGGATGCAGTTCAACCGTCGGTTGTTATAGCCACAGAATCGTGGCTAACTGATGACGTAGTAGACCGCGAGGTATTTCCAGATAATTTTACATGCTACAGAACAGACAGAAATAGTCATGGTGGCGGTGTGTTTATTTTAGTGCACCAGAAGATTGCTTCGAGTAAGGTGGAGATTTCACTAGGATCGTGCGAAGCGGTATGGTGTCAGTGAAGACTTCGAAATGGTAAAACTTTGGCAGTTTGTTCTTTTTACCGGCCGCCAGCAAGTTCAGTCGATGTACTAGCCGAGTTCACAGCTGCGGCTGAAACGATTAACTCTGATAGCATTGCTATAGCTGGCGAATTTATTTGCGCGATCTCAACTAGCACCAACCAAGCACACACTCTGGAGTAACTCATGGGCTCACTGCAGTAATGTACATCTTTATCAACCTGTTTTTGTTGACTCAAACAGTGCTAGAGCCCACTAAAGGGGACCTCATACTAGACCTTTTCCTCACAAACGAACCGGATTTGGTGCAGACTACTTTAGTAATTCCTGGAATCAGTAATCACAACCCTGTCCTTTGGGAAATGAAATTGAATCACGTAAAAATTTATAATGACAGCAGTCGACACATATTTAATTTCAGTAAAGCTAATATTATCGCGATAATTGCTGAACTAGATGCTTATTTTGTTCCTTTCGAAACGCTTGCTGAATCATTTTCTATAGCTAAAATATGGACATCATCTAAGACGAAAGCTTTGGAATTGCAAGACCGCTTTGTTCCCTTTTGGATGTGAACTAAGAGGCTTAATAATTGCAAACCTTGGTTTACAAAGAGCTACGAAACTTGACCCATAGGAAACAAAGAATTTATCGTGCCTATAAGAACAATCCGTCGCTTGAAAATATTATCAAACTGTAAATGATAATCAGTAATCTAAAAACGAAAATAGAACAAGCAAAATCAGTTTTCTTCGAGTCATTCCAAACTTAAGTTAAAGAAAATCTTTAAAAAAACTTTAGAAATACATAAAGATAAATAAAAAAGACAACGTATCGATTCCTGCTCTCGTGAAATGTGACGATATGGTTACTGATGCTGGTGACAAAGCTGAATGTTTTAACACTTTCTTTAGTACTGTGTTTTCCCTACGTGTTATAAATAACAACATTGCAGACGGCCTCGCTCCGGCGGATGTATCGCCCATGGAAGATATCTTCTTTGATGCTCACGGGATAGAAGTTTTATTGGAGGGCTTAAGTGCTTCAAAGGCTGCTGGCCCTGACTGTATACCGACTGCTTTACTGAAATCCTGCGCACGATCAATGTCTCCATATTTAAAATTACTTTTCACGAAGTCACAAATTATTGCTCGCTCCCTGATGATTGGAAGGTAGCGTCTGTAGTCCCAGTCTATAAATCGGGGCTTCGCAACAGTGTCTCAAATTACCGTCCCATTTCATTAACTTCCGTTTGCTGTAAAACTCTTGAACACATCCTGTACACGTCTATTTCCAAACACATGCATATTCATTCTTTGTTTAATCAGAAACAAGCATGGCTTTCGAAAGGGGTTGTCTTGCGTCACGCAATTAACGGAACTTTCTCATGATATAGCTGAAGCGCTGGATAGACGTTCAACAGTCGACTGTATTTTCTTGGATTTCAATAAGCTTTTGATGTTGTACCTCACGCGTTATTAGTTGAAAAATTGTGGCGTTATAATATCAACGCTCGTGTTATCTCCTGTGTTTCCGAATACCTACGTGCAAGATGTCAGTACGTGGTAGTAGATAGCACGAAATCGAGTGTTTATGATATAACATCTGGGGTTCCGCAAGGGTCGGTTTTGGGACCTTTACTCTTCTTACTTTAATCAATGTACATCTCGGAGTCCGTTACATCATGTATACGAATGTTTGCGGACGATCGCGTCTTATATAGAAAAGTCTAATTGTAAATTTGATAGTCTTATCCTTCAGAAAGACTTAAATGCGGTACAAACTTGGTGTGAAAAATGGAGGATGAATCTTAATTTGGATAAAACCATGTGCATGACATTTTCCAGAAGAAAAGCAGTGAGCGAATTCTGTTATAAAATAAACAATATTACTTTTAAAGTGGTTTCTGAGTTTAATTATTTAGGCGTTTTCTTTACATCTTCATTACATTGGAGTCGACATGTCGATTATACTGTGGCAAAGGCTTCAATATCTTTAGGTTTTCTTCGCAGAAATACCCGTAACTTTCTTAACTCACCCGGGAGCTGTTGTATAAAATAAATGTGTTGTCTATATTAGAATATGCCTGCACAGTGTGGGAGCCGCCGATTATCACTGATAGAGGGAAACTAGAAAGGGTGCAAAGCTCTTGCGGCCCGCTATGTAATGGGAAGGTCAGTAAGATATCAAAATTTTAGTGTGTCACGTGCAAAACAAACTCTACAATGGGATACACAGAATGCCGTAGAGCAAAGCTTCGCTTTAAGTTTTTCACAGTATTTATCATTCCCAAACCGGAATCCCACGTGACACCTTTCTTTTTTCACCAGATTATCAATCCGTCTGAGGGGATCACGTTCATAAGGTTCGTGAGTACAGATGTAGGAATGCAGTTTTTGTAGTGCTTTCTTCCCGAAAACAATTTGCCAATAGAACTGGTTGCCTTCTGCCGTAGTATCATTTTTCTCAAACAATGTCTTTTATTCTGCCCTGGAATCAGTCAAGTTGCTAAAATAAAAGTTATGCAATGTGTGTCGCGGATTCAAGATCTCCTTCGATGTACATAAATTGTCCTGCCATTATTTGTTGATATAGAGTGATGCTGTGTGTTGCGAAGTTGTGATTTGCTTCCATGTTTATAAGTACTCTTGCCGGCATTTAACCCAACTGTACTTCACAAGAAGCCTGCTTCTGTGTATTCAAGTAATGTTTAGCGTAAGTAACCCCCCCTCCCCCTTCCCCCGCTGTATTGCCGAAAGGCGCTGCGGGTATTGATAAATAAATGACTCTGCGACGTGAGATCAGTGTTGCCTGTCGAAACCGAAGTTTCGGTTCCGGTATTTGCTGATATTTAAACTAAGATTAAAAATATGTCACATTTCGCGAATCCGAAGACAGGGCTGCTTAGTAGTGCTTTGGGAAATGACATCACATATTAGCGTAAAATGTTTGGAATTGAGCGGAGTTGCCCTTTAAAATAGGTTCCTTTGCAAACGGCGAATCAACCTGCGCTCTTGGGTAGCATGCACACGCCACGTGCGGAGGATCGGGAATTGATTCGTCGAAGAGAATAAAGGCCCCTTAGCTATCCTTATGATGGTGTGAATGCGGTACTAGTATGACCAACGACACGAGAGCCTGTCGGCGAAGGAAGCTGACTCCTGAATGACAAAGCCTAGCTCCCTACATCATTTCAGGAAGACAAGGGTCGGATCATAACTAGGGTTCCGTGTTCTCGGTAAATACCGAAAAACGCCAAAAATTTACCCCTTAACCGGTTTTATCAAAATTGGGGAAACCCGACGAACCCCTAATTGGTCTGGGCTTGTATACTAAAAACCCAAGCTTCACGGAAAGATAACCTTTATTTAGACTTCTATTTTGTGTTGAACCGGAGCACAGCTCCCAGTGAACTCTTTGCGAGGCTGCTTCTTTCTTACGAACCACACAGCTTCTCTTAGTGGGATGCTTTGAAAGTATCTGGGTCACTTGCATGTTCCCTGGATTGGAGAATTCCATGCCCTGTTTTCTTCGAGCCACGGTAAACCTCGAATGTTTTGTCCGACGTCTAACTTTAATGCCGAAATCTGTAGAATCTGTAGAGAAAAAGACACATACAAAACAAAAACCTCCGATTTATTTTTGAAAGTAAACCCTGAAAACACGGACTCCTAGTGATAACGCACCAACGAGTAGCGCAGCGCGTGTAGGATGTCATGACTTCGCACGGCATCCAATACATCCAATAGACCGTTCTAATGTTTACAAAAGCGCAGCCTAGCGTGCGATCTGCAGAGCCCAACACGAGCGTGTTTGTGGCTTCGGAAAGTGAGCAGGGCACGTGCGAGACGCACAAACGCAGTAAATGGCACCGACCAGAAGCCCGTTTTTAGAATTGCCCATGGATAGCGCAGTGGACACGATTAAAGTCACTGGATCCTGGGAAAGTAGCGCCATCGTCTTCCCTGCCTGCTAGCCGGACACAAACAAATATCAACATACAGACGACAAAGCCTCTCAGGGTGATTGGCTCATTGGTGTCAATTGCCAGGGCGACCGCCATTTTGGTCCCTTCAAGTTCTCGAAGCTTCGAAAGAGTCGTTTTAAACCAGTCGCACCAATATCGCTATGGAGCGTCATCGTATACTGAAAGTGTTCCTCGTTAATATAAGTCGCACTGCCATAAACTTATCATTCATACTTAGCTCCCCAGATTTCTTACAATTATATGCTCTTCTTGCGCAGAAAAAGGCAGCTCGCTACATTTATAAAAGCTTCGAACGTACCTCTATAACCAAAATTTTACCAGAGCTAACTTGAAGTTATTATCTCACAGAAATTGGCATTCTCGACTAAAAGTTTTGTATCAAATAATAAATGGTCATTATAGGATGGATCTGCCTCACCTAATAAACTTCTCATCAGGCTACGCTACTCGACGGAGGCATGCCCTAACAATAACTTCTTTTCGATCGCATAATAATTGCTTCAAGTACTCTTTTTTCCGCGAACGTTGACTGATTGGAATAATCTTTCTGAAAGTGTTATTATGCAGCCATCATTGTCTTCATCTGAATCCTCCTAAAATAGTTTTTTCCTTCTATAAAATATTTGTTCTTTTGTTTCTCCGGATTCTTTGCTATTTTGTACGCCTGCCTGCCTTATTCACCGAATGTACCCACCCGCTAAAATCTTCTTCAGAGATTGCAGTATCAATAAATTAATAAATAAAAAAACAAAGTCGTAAACAATATACCAAATTTTCGCAGAAAATGTGGCACCCTAAAAACTTTTTGGTTTAAACTTTAAACAAAAGAACTATAGTGGAAACTTTTATTCAAGAAATTCTTTCATTTGAGTAAATAAATCTGAATTGTGTTTATCACGAATGAACAGAAAGCAATAAAGGGCGATAACAGGTTAAGCTATCTTTCTTGTCCTCTATATTCGTCCCATTTATTGTTTTTCGTTTATTCCTGTAACAAAAATGAGCAAACTCCCTTTCGGCGAGGGAATTATAATCGATTTTTTACTCTCTACTACCCCGCTACGACGAGTAGAGCAGGAATCAAATATAGAAATAATCGTCGCGCTCAAAGACATATATACTTAAATTGTTTCTAGTTGTGCCAGAAGAGAAAAAAAAACTAGTAGCTGTTTGCGATTCTGAAAATATGTCGTGGTGGTTTGTCAAGGCCGAAGGCGATGACCTTGTTTTCGAAAGTTTCGGCAGCCTCCACAAGAGGAGAAATGCGGTTTTAACGAGCCCTAAAGAAACTTCCCAGCGGCGTTTGCGAGCTTCGCTCTCAGACAATGTGTGAAGCCGGGTTTGAGCGAAAATTGAGTTCACTGTTGTGCGCTGAAATGCGCAGTGTTCCGTAACATGCTCTTTGTGGTGCCGTGTGGTTAGAATAAGCCAAGAGAAAATTGATGAAAATGGTAAAATTATACGCTCTTGACAGATTTTGTTGCGTCAAAAATGCGAACGATGCCATTTTTCAAGCAGCATCGACTGCTTCATAAAGAAAACCTCTACTCTGAGCCATTTGTTTTCCGTCTGTGCGATCGTGGATACCATATGAAAGGGCCTGCCGTCACAAAAGGGTTGGTTACCATGGCGAAAATGCAGTACAATGTGCGGAATTACTTAATCGGAATTAAATCATTATACCAGATATTTCTCGAAACGTGGGCCAAATTGCCCCTGCGAAAAGTAAATATCGCGAAAAAAAAATGACGTTTTTTTGGTTTCTGTCAAAGGACCTATTTGCAGAAGTAGGTTTTAAGAAAACGTTGGTTATAGCTGGCCTCCTAAATATTTTCGAGTAATTAACTTTTTAATTAGTAAAATTAAAAGCACGGTACCTACTAGAAACTTACGGGGCATTATCGACTAAATTCTCACACTTTACAAAAAATATATGGCACACAAATTTGAAAGCAATTTAAAGTTTCCGTTTCCTATCAAAATGCGTCTCTTCTCCAGCGGTCTTGCTTCGCGGTGGTCAAAGCGCGCATCTAGCGTGCGACGCCGCGCATTCGCAGGAGGGAGGTGAAAACAAGAATGAAAGCTTATTCTTGAATTGCCGTTCGAAGAGTTGAGCGTTTTCTTTCACCAACTCGCGCCACACTTCCATCTCTCCTACGAGGGAGGCGAAGGGGTGGTTGCGCGCTTTGGCCGTGGGTAGCAGGGCCGCTGTCAGAAAGAAGCGCCCCGATAGGGAACCGAAACCTACAAATTTGTCCAAATTAAGTGTTTGTTTAAGACGTTATAAAATGCCGCGTGTGCCTTATAGTTTTGCAATACTCTTTGATTTAGTGGTCTTCGATGAGGGCCTGGAAGTTCTCAACAGAAACCATACGTTTAAATTTACTAACTAAAAGAAGAGTGATAATTAACCCTATACTGCCTAAAGCTTTTTTTATCTGGCTCTTTAGCGAAAATTTTAACGACGTGAATCTTTGTTTTGTGGGAGACGTACTTTTTGCAGGATCGATTGGGCCCGCGTTTCGAGAAACGCTGTGCGTACTCAACCCCCACCAGTACCGATCTCAGAACCTTTGGGTCCGCACCTCGATGACCTGAGCCATCCAGGTGCCTTACGTACACAATGAAGGTTTTCACACTCTGGTACTTTCTGTAGATAATGGTGATGCTGTATGAGGACAATTAAGAAGCAAGTAATGTTCTTCTTCACTCTCCGAAACAACAATGTAATGTCACATAAAAAAAAGAATGCATTTCAAGTTTTATAGGACTCTAGAGATAAAGATCGCTTTTGTGTGTAACGAAATATACGCAGTGCGCGACGATTTCCGACCATTCTATGATCGCTCCGAAGCATAGTAAGCAAATAATTAAAACGGCGCAAAAAAACAAAAAACAAACAAACAAACAAAAACGCTGCGTTGTTTTAATTATTTGTTTACTACGGACCACCGACTGGCCCACCTCCGAACATTACTGTCGTTCCGAAGCCTTTGAGACAGCCGCACATTAACCGATAAAAACAGCAGAAATGAATCAAGAACCGACAGTGAGACGTGTCTTAAGCTGATAGTGAATGCGAACACCTTTCAGTTGCGTGGCGAAAGGGAAAGGAGCTTTTCCCGAATACGGGACATTCTGCCGTTCGTGTTGAAAAGGTTGAGAGAAAAAAGTACAGACGGCCAACATGGGCTGATTAAACCTGGCAAGCTGACATTTCGCCCGAAAGTGTAAAGTGAGTTTCCCTTTTGCGCGCTTTGCTTAGGATAATGACATCTGACGATTTTCTAAACAAACTCTTGTTTGTCTGCTTTCTTCCGGAGCGCGTGAAGGAGCGTCACTAGGAACGAGCTCCTGGTGTTGACTCTGGAACGGCGGCATTTTGCTTCCAGCAATTTCTTCCTATTTTCCCCGTGGGCGCGTGCAGTCGGCATCAGTCACAACAAAAAATAGTATCACCCTAAACAAGAAGAGACTAAGGCAACCTAGTGTGAAGTTACTGATTCATTTTCATACCAAGATTTCTTGAATGATAATTCCAGCCTTATAATATAGGAGGAAAATAGGAGCAACAGCCACCGTACTTGGCAAAGAGGCGACCATAAATACAGAATGACAATGGCAGCTCTATTAGCCCCGAGAAGTTCGCGTGGCGCCCCCTTACGGCGAACCGGGGTGACGTCACGGCGAGGAGAGAATTTTTCCCCGACTCGCCCCGCTCGCCCTGTGGAGGCTGTGACGACGCTAGCTGTCGGCGCGCTCGTTTCTATTTAATTTTTTTTCGCGTGTTTTTCGTAGGAAGTGTAAATTTTTATATGTGGCTTTATTGAGGTATGGCCTGTAGCTGCAGGCGAAACTTCAACCAACATTTTAAGCATGGTTGACAGGGCAGGCAACGCATGAATCACAGCTGGTATATGAAAATAAAGAAATATGGCCACAATTGCAGGAGCATCACTATAGATTTACATCTCACACAATAAATGCTGCTGATGGTCTTAATGAATTGGCAGCTTATGTATACTATTTTTTTTGTATCTCTGTTTTTAAACAAGATCGCCGAAGCAGAAAAGCTGCATGCTGCTCGAGCAACATGCTAAATACAGTCTGGGCCATGGGGAGATAATCACAAGTAAGACAGCCCAAGTGCAGGGGCAAAGTAAAAAAACAAGGAACATTTATTATATACATTGCTCGCATTTGACCTTTGCTGGATTCGGATAGTATTTCAATGGACTACACGGGTGGTATCTGTGGACTTGTTTATATCAACCCTCAAGTAATGTATAACAAACGTAAGCGAAGGTGTCTAGATCGTTATTAGTCCCTTAAGCCCTAAAATTGAGATTTTACTTAAATCGAATTGTCCTGAAGCTAAAATACCAGAAGTTTTTCGCACGCAGACTGTCACCCTTCACAGGTTCCACATTTTCTGCTACTAGTGCTGCATCTACCACTGGACAGACGTTCGAATGCTTGCTTTTACTCCTGTTTTCCTCTGTTGTCAAAGAGCCCAGCTGTAGGGAGTTTGGAGGCTGAGGAAGCTTTTGGGGACCTGCAGCAGTGTCTCTTTTAATTGGAAATAAATGACAATTCAAACTAAACGGTGTATTTTCCGAATACCCAAGGCTGGAATAAAGAATGTCAGGAAAAAGTATAAAGATTACAAATTACGGTACTATTGCTGTGCATATTTTGGGCAGTTCAATACATATCATACAGGCAACTGGGGGCAATTCGGCCGTTTTTGCTGCTACCATACAAACTAATTTCCAGTAATTATGCATCTTCTAAGAAATATGCCTGCATAGGTGTATAAACTATATAATTATTTCACGAAGAAGCTAGATTTATGTAAGACAACCCTGTTCCACGAGCACTTCAAAGATCATCAGACGCAGGGCCTTTAAAACATCTGCGAATCAGCGCATGCAGAGTGGCAGCGCAGAGTCGGGGTCGCGAGCTAATTTGCCGACCACCCAAAAGCCCATGATATAAATGCCACTTCAAATGCCTTGGAAGCGGGATGTAATATCGTCCTAAATCATGAACATGCAAGGAACAGAATTCCAGCGTCTGAAACACTTGCGGCACCGCTTCACCGACCCCTCGCAAAATTGCCTTCTGTCGTGTGGGGACGGGAAGGTTCATCGGCGGAATCGCCTCCGCCGATAGCTTTCGGGATTTGTAACCCAATTTTAAAGGCAAAAGGGACAAGCAGGCTCATAAAATGTACGGAAGCACGTCTATATCGGCCTAACTCAACGTCTTGGACACCGGGTAAACGAGGCCCAGCTCCTCGAAGAGCTTGCGGCACACAACGCCAAACCAGGAAACCGGTGCTGGGAAGCGAGCCGATGCGAGATCGCGGAGCGGAGTCCTCTTCCTGACGTCACGGAACACCTCGCCCAATCAGGGCGCGGCGACCGCAGCGACGCTTGTGCTCGCTCTCGGGGCTAATACCTGATGCACAAAAATTTCCCAATCCCGAAACACTGTATACATTACTTATTTTCGAGTTCTGGACTTGTTCTAAACGTAGTGATTCACGTGGATCTATAGCAATAATGTTATAGTAGCATTCCGATATCAGAAAACTAAACATTCATACAAAATATGAAAATATTAGTCATGGAAGACGGTAGGAAATTCTGTAATAGTATTTGTACTAAACTGATTTAATACTTGAAAAGAAACAGAAATACGAGGGTTTTTGGTAAGGTAATTGTTAAAAAGTGAAAGAAAGTATAATCTGAAAAAATTTAATGATAAAAAATACACAGTTTACGCTGTTTTTAATAGCGAGGATTTAAATTTTTAATAGCAAGGATTCTAAATCGCGAACTTCATCTATCCGCGTAGTAGCGCAAAAATACACGACACCAGACCCAATTTTCGTCTAGTCGGCGTCTTCCTGGAAGAGGCGCTGTAGTGTTCCGAGTAGTAAGCATCCATAAAGTAAACACAAAGTGGTATATCGCTTTGATTTTGCCCGCCACAAAGGCTTCCTCAAATCTCGGATATGGACATTGCCTTACTCCAAGGCCGTCTGAGAGCCACTGTGCAGCGATTGGGGTTGGAATTCTAAATACGCTCCGTGCAAAAATGTTAAAAAATAAAACTTGTGGCGCCATCTGGTGGTCGAAATATTAACTGATTGGTATGTTCCTGGCGCTCCGTTTATGCGGGCGAGCCAGCATGTCCCAAGCCCGGTTGTGTTGTCCGCAACGATGCAAACAAAATAATAACAGACGTATTTTTTTGTTGCGTGAATGATCGCCTTAACGGGTGAACGAATGAAGCTTAGAATCTGATCCTTTGTGAAATCTTCTAGCGACTTCCGGTGTCGTAGGGAGTCGAGCCGGCGGAGCGTCGAAGGCAATGAATCGCATCCGTTCCACGGTGTGGCCCGTCACGTGAACTCCGTTCGCGTCGTATTTATTTTCATTTCTACCTAGCTCACAATAATGCAGATTTGCCGATAGCTGGCAGTAGAGGCTCTAGCTGGCACCGGAAACCGTTTTGGTGCAAAGTCCTCGCGGCAGTCCGTGAACGAAGAAGCTAAAAGTACTCGAAGCGCCTACCTCACCACCCAGCCTAGACCACCAGTCTCTTTAACTCGTAAAAAAGAAGGACAACCTGATGGCGTGAAAATTAACATGGCTGAGGAACTTTACACGAAAGAATATGAGTCCCTAAAATTTGTTTTGAAACCACCGATATCTGTGAAGTGTGTACATTCTTTTTCTTCCGGCTAAGACGTCTCCACTCTTTTATTTAGGCATAAATTCTGAGCACACTTCTTTAGCGTTGTTCGCGTTTGTTACTCAAATGAAAAAGCAGTGATTTGTGTGCTCCATGCTCCTTGTCTTGTTAGACAAATCTAGAACCATGATGGAGAAATCAAGAAGCTCGTTGATTCTATTTGGCTGCAGCGATTCTGTGACCCAGGCTCAGGGAGCAGGTGTTGACAGAATCGCAAGCGCGATCTCGCGTTGTCCCGCATGTTGGCTTTGCGGGTGCGATTCGTGCCCAGGTTAGGAATTTCCGCAGATCATTTGAGCCGTCCCTCATCACCGCAACGAGGTTCAGAACTCTGCAGACACATCATCTTTCGTGCGGACGGCACAACGAAGCAGAAATATGGGAGAAAATTGAACAACCTACTATGTTAAGGCGACGTAAATAAATCCCTAAATAAAACGCCGTGGATAAAAAAAAGAAACGACAATCGCAACGGTTACCGTACAATCTCCTGCGCGAAACATTTCACCAGGACTTCGTTAACCCGCTGGTTGCCGCGGCGTGAATTATCCTTTCTCTCACAGCAAACAGGTGATTGCCAACATGACGCTTTGTAGACTGAAACGCTTTGCTTTAAAATGTATGACAGCGTCATTTCTTCCGTTGAGTCACAAAAGTGCACCGAATGCTAAGCCGCCGCTTCCGCGTGGGAACATAGCATTAGTTCTTAAACCGACTGCAGGAGGCCATGATGGAGCTGAAAGATTGTGGCGCCATAGCGGTACTCACGGAGCGTAGTCTTGTTTTAAACCGTTCTTGAACAGCGCTTTTTTTGTTACTGCAAAGAATAAGTTCTAACTTATGGGGCTCGGTTTTATAAGAAAAGCAACACGCTAAGCCTCGAGCGTTTGACGCCTGACCGATTGGACACACGGTCAAGGTGATATAATCACCGTAGCCCCTATGCGGCTATATTGCTTGTATGACCTAACATGATCTATGGGGCTGCAGGCAATATAGTTTAGCCGGGACTATATCACTTCTATAAACTTGATATCCGTGGCGTCACTTGATACCGCCACTGATTTGACATCTAGTGACATCATGACTTCACGCGATATCATTACGTCAGGTGACTCCCAAACTTGGCGTAAAACCACGTGACGCGACTGTGTGACGTGACATCAGGGTGTTACGTGATTCCGCATGAGATCACGCGACTCTGACTTCACGTAATCTCATGATGGCACGTGGCACGCTGACGTCACTTGGCGTCAGAATTGCTTGACGTCACGGAATCACGTGAACTCTTGACGTCACGTGACCAGCTCCCTTGACCAGCTCCTTTGAAACGCATCCTGTGCGCAGTGATGGAAGTGAGTCGCCATCGGCGCCAAATTGCACATTGAAAGAGTCCGCTACATCTCGCGCCGAAATGCCATTTTTGCGAAGAATTTCCGCCGCACATGCGCCGATATGGGATCGAAGAATATATCACCATTGGTTGACTCTAATATACGGAGTAGAAGGGAAGGAAACTGATACAAATATGTGACGTGTTGGGCTAGTTGGTTTGAGATGAGCATCTTGGGGAACAAATAGCGCAAAGAAACTTGGACAAGAGTAAAGGAACAAACACAATAGGACGGCGCTGAACTAACAACTGTTGTTTATTACACAATTCTTCCTTTCAATTTTGTGTAATAAACAACAGTTGTAGTTCAGCGCCGTCCTGACGTGTTTGTTCCTTTACTCTAGTTTACGTTTTTTTGCAGCTGTTTCCATAGAGTAATATAGTAAACTTAAAGAGCGGACACGCCCATAGGGCCCAGCGGCCCACTTAGCCCGCCTGACAGCTACCGCTCCTAGCGGATGTTAGGAGACGTTACTCCGTTTCCGCGTCGGTTTCCGGTATAGAAAGTTTCGGTTTCGGATTGGACGTGCTTAGGTGTTCCCGGTGTAGGGAGTTTCGGTTTCGAATGGGGCGCGCTTAGGCATCGTCGTACCCCCCCCCCCCCTCCACATTCCTGTGCCCTCTAGATGCCCAGTCTCGGGTTAATTATATCCAGCAGCTCGCCTACTCTATATTTTTATTAACTGTCTTTACAATAATACATTTGCTTTCTACTGTAAAACCTTTATTTTAGTTTTACAGCACCCACGGTGTCCATGGCGTCTGCTCTATTTGAAGCAACAAGAGCATTTGGTTCAAATCTCTTTATTTCGACCACATTCATGAACACATATGAACAAGCAAATAAGATATGAAGCACATTATGTTCTGCAAGAAACTAATACTCTCATTATTACAATCAGATATAAAAGAAATATAAGGTATTCTTGCAAATAGAAAAATTTACATAATGATTTCTAACCGAACCGTACCAAACAGTTTCGGAAGTGAACAAAGTGAGCAATTACTTTTCCTATCACGACTGCTTACACATGAAAAGCAAGTGTATCAATAAATAGAATGTGTTTATCATTACCAATCAGAACAGAACGCCACGCACACTACATACAGCAAGAAACAAATTTGTACGCAATTCAAAACACCAATTCACATAGCCTAAAACTTGCATCAGGCGAGACATGGCCGAACAATGAGCACGTCTTTCGGAATGTGAGAAGAATGAAAACTGATATGCTGCAAAATGGATCTCAGGATCTAGAAAAGATGTTGTTTTTACAAGTGCAACATCTACGAGCAGGCACAACAAAAACCGAAAGCCAGGATAACATTGCTTAACACAATATCCTTGATCATGAAAATCAAAACAAACACAAAATCACAGGAAGGCATATGCTGCATGTGCCACGCTTTTTCATATAAAGCACACACCTAAATATCTGACTGGAGCTGTGCAAAATGCCCCAGATATGTGAATAAAGATATCAATAAATATTCGACACAAAGTTCACACATGCAAATGTAAAAGGCTGCTTGACGCGTCAAGATCTTGATCTTATACCGGGTGTTTCTTCTTGTGGCTACCGGTGCTGTTGAACAAGGTTTGCATCTTAGATATGGACATCAGTTCTAAAATAAATGGGCTTATCATGAGCACCAGTGGAAGGTGACGTTCTGTGGCCCTCCATGTCATATTCTTGTTGAGCACGAAAACGAAGCAGCATGTGGAGCAAACGCTCACACTAAACATGGACGTCAAAAGTCTACTTTGAATGGTGAAAGTCCGATCCTCTACTCTTGCCAAATTCGATATAAACAGGGGCTGTATATTGTATTTGGTGTGCATCACCACTGACTGATACACACCAAACATGCCATGTCAGAAGTCATACAGCACTGGCAGAACACTCGATTGGAGGACACAAATTGCCATGTTTTAATGCAGAGTGACCTCCGGCTGTAGTAACATTATTTCAACTAATTTGGGCTGTCATTGCCACTGAAAAGTAATGCTATGCATAGGGCTAAGATGTTACAAAGATAATGTACAAAACAATAAAATAACTGGAAATACAACAGTTGTGTGGCAACTAATTAAACAAAACTAAAGCCGATTTTACAATCGAGACTGTGCCAGGGAGCAGCATTAACATCATGCTGGCAGGTGGCACCGATAAAGTAGAGCTAGCATTGGTTACAACAAAAATATAAAATTGGAACCTGTTACAATCTGCCAGCAAAGAAAAGTTATTACCTTGTGTTGTTGCAGAGAGCCTACTTATTGCCGGTCGAACAGTAGGGACAGCAGTTTTGGTAAGTCTCGTCTGTCCAGGATCCATAAAGTCTTTTGTAGTGAAGTGTTCACTACACATGCGGTAGCCCACATTGAGCTGTGTGGCGGTCTTTCCTATGAGCTCAGGGCGGTTAGCATACCGTACCCATGTCTTTGACCTGAAAAAATCATTGTACTTACTACATATGTTACATTCATTGAACGGGTGATATAAACTGCAAATGTGTGAGCCCTGCTCTTTTGCATATCGGAAGTTTTGAATGCCACCGCTAAGTGAAACCTTCGCGTTTCGCAAAGTTCACGGTTGTATATCCCCTCCGATAGTTTTTTTTTCTTTTTTACAGTGCAGTACTATATGGGCAAACAAACAATGGTCATGAATTTGAAACCCACCCGGTCACGCAACATGAAAGAGATCGGTGTCTTTGTATTCATGCTAAAGTTATATCAAAGAAATTTTTGGCTGGTTGTCATTTCATCACTTTATGGGTGTCATTTGCAAACTATTTGTGAAAGTTTGCTCTTGCTGAAAATATTCATTTTTTTACCCTTTTGTTTTTGTTAAACGTGGTGTGTAACTCAGACAACACCATCTATCTAGCCCCGAAATATTTGGAAGTTTTCTTGACTTGCCATACGTACTGTAAAGAAGAATATTTAAAAAAAGTATGTTGTCTTTGCAAATATCTTTTCTCAGCTATACTGAGTGTTTGCATCCAGAAAATGGTCTAAGTAAGGACTGAATCGAAATATATACGTACCTTTAATCACGTGGAATCCGGAAGAACTTAACACCTGGCTTTTTATTTGTCTTTCCATTGTTGGCGCACCAGAGCACGCAGCAGTAACTTCCGTAGGGCATCACCTGATTCAGCGGGGGAAAAAGCGACGAAGAGCTTAAAGTCCATCATCTATTGGATCCAAGCTCAACGACACGTTCCTGCAGTTTATATCGAAGGCAGAAAACTATCGGCTGACGAAAAAATAAACGAAAAGTGAATCCGACATGTCACAAGATGATATAGCTCGATCGGCGTCACAATACAGCAAAAACTTATCGCACGCGTGACGGATCAACACAAGTGTGTGAAAGAAGTGTCGTCTGTCGTGCCGTTTACGCTATCTTTGTGCTAACCAACGCAAAATATAAAGTTGCAAAGAACTTACCTTCTGTTCAAAGAAGTAGGACCTGACGACCTGACGCCAATTACGGCGCGAAAACGAAGAACTGAAGCTGCTCGGCTACATGAAGCACGAACTCAAGGTGAACGTTTCGAGAACGCGAGTGGTTATGCGTCCCCTCGTTGCTTGCGAGGCGACCGAAGAGCGTTGAGGAAGCACGGTGGGGAGAAGGGCAGACGGCACCCATGCCAACCATGCGGAGACGCCATCATAGACTATACCAAGCGCCATACATCACGTGATTGTGACGTAGTATTTGAAAACTATTTAATATTTTTAAATATGTTAAATATAACTAGGGTGTGACAATTTTAAAAAGAAATACTTTTAAAGAAAATAATGTAAAACACATTACTCAAAAGCGCCGCCTGGCGGAGGGTAGTAGACGCACGTATCTGGGCCGCGAAACCGCGCTTGTGTCCTCTCTTTAAGTTTACTATGTATACTCATGCATGTTTCTTCCTAAGATACAAATATGTATTTCACCGCGTTTTGATTCAACGTGAGGCGGAGTATAAATATTGCGCACCAACCGCGTTGGCCACGTAATCGTCTGAAGCTAAACTAAAAAACAATGTCGGCACTGTTAAAAACAAATCGCGTGAAAAACAACAAACAAAAAAGACCAGCAGATACTGGTATGGCGTACCGTGATACCGACAAACCAGCGTCTTTTACTCCTTATCATATAACCGGATTACCGAGCCTGTCATATACCTCCATGCCGTGGCTAGAGTGTGTACCGTGGCGCTCGCGCCGCTCACGTCAACCTTCATCGCTTTATACCGTCGCGTGTGCTTTGAGCGTCACCGCTTCGCACCAGTGCACTGGGAGGAAACCAGGGCAGCACCTGGGTTAGCTCGATGGGCTCGATAATGATGCACAGTGCCATTACACGTCGGCCTCCTTTGGACCTGGTTGTAGATTCATCTCTCACTTTAAAAAGTTGTGCCGAGAGAGAAAAAGAAAGGAAACAAGAAAACGGGGATTTAAATTTGAATAAATACGGTAGTCAAGGTGAAATGGCAGTGAATCTTTGGTCAGCTCTGATCCGAACGCCACTAAAGTGCCGTGACACTTTCAAAGCGCCACTGTAGGTTTTAAATTTTAATGATGTTATAAGGTTTTGATTTTGCAGTGTGCTTTATTACAATTCTGAATTTGGTAGATCCCTAAAACTAGGAAAGATATGTTTTCCTCAATCAACGTTTTGACGGGTATGCTGTTTTTGCTGGCATTTTACTAAAAACTATAGTTACGTGCTAACTAACCAAGGAGCAAACAAAGGTACGGGGAGAGATACTTTATCTCAACTGAAGTGCCACGCTATGATTAATTTTCAGCCCTTATTTTTGCTTTGTACCGGTTGTACACAGAACATACTCTGATCTGAGACTTATGTTAAAAAAACAAAAGGTTACCTTTCTTCTCTCCTTATGCATTCTTTATTACAGCGGTAACAAGAAATATGCCTCAGTATAACTCATGGTCCAATATAAACTCATTTAGAGTATCTTTTTTTGTTTTTAATTTTTGAAGTGCTATTCTAACAGATGATCTGATCCAAATGCGTCAGGGCTGCTTCAAAGCAATATGTTGCTTGCTACAAAACTGCTACAAAAGCTCGAATACCGCTTTAATCACTGTTCGCGTCTCCGAGTTCATAAAATATTATCACACCGTGCTTTTTTTTTTTTTTTTTCAGCTCTTGATTACGAGGCGCTGCTATGGAAAATTTTCTCGAGTGAGCCATCTTGGCGAAAAGTTGTCTCGAAGTGGTCAGGGTTCGACTGTTTCCAGGCCTTCGTTCATGATTTCAAATTTGGGCACCCGCGCTTTGTCCGGGGATGTTTTTAAGATCGACCGAGTTCTCAAGTGGCGGCGAAATATCAAATTTACGACCGGCGACTAGAACACGCTACTAATGAAAAATAATATGATTTGGCCCTCTTCGAGGACATTAGGATATTTCAATACGTCCTTCTCATGATTTTTTTTATTTTGCTGTTCGTGTTAAGAGCAATTGGGATAATTAACGTAACGTAGAAACTAGAAGATGCCTAAATGTTACTTTGGACATGTAAATGTTAAGTTCACAAGAACTTAACATTCACTGTGCTCGTCGTTTTTGCCGTTAATTTTGCTTTCCTTTATCCCCGTAATTATAATCTCATAAATCGTTTATCCATCGCAGAGTTCCCATTTCTTACAGTAAAAGTCCCCGTTATACTCATAAAAGATTAATAAAAAGCAAAATTACTTTGAAAAACATTTTTTTAAATAATTTTAGGTTATCATAATATAAAGCAGCTGTTTAGTTTATCGATGCCAGTAAAAGAATACTGTAAATGATCGTAAGCCTGTAAACGAGAACGAATACACTTTATTTGGAAAATTGGTGTGAGGAGCAAAAGATAATAAGTTTGAGAAAAATGAAATGTACTTAGAGCATTATTGATTCTTCGTGTTTACTTCAGTCTAATGGCTAATCTTGCATTTTGTTTTATTTTTAAATTGGACTCGTTTAAACTTGCCTGATTCTCAAGAATGTGCGTGAGGTGCCTCCGAAGTATCTATTTTTACAGATGTATTACACATCTCAAACACAAGCGAATTTGCCATGATATTGGGGAGGAATTTTATTTAATTTATACAAACATAATGATTTATCTATACCCAAGAATAAACTGTACACCTCGATTAGCTTGAACGCTATCCGCAGTGGCATAACATAAACATGTTTATTGGAGTGAGGAACTTACAGTTTACACGTAATCATCAATGAATTTTGGCACAAGAATAGCGCTATATATTAGAATAGAGTAGTAACATCGCAAATTGTTCAGAACGTACCTGTTAGGTGTTATGGCAACATTTGTATAGTAAATACATGAACTTCTACGGGAGCGCTGCCGTAACCGGCTAAGAGATGGCGCAAGCATACGATGGCACACATTTCTGGGGATACAGCGTGTTCGTCTATATAGGTCCCCTTGCGCATGAGAAAGTCGTAATAGCGAACAACTGGGCACTGATTTACCTCGTTAAAATTTGTTTATTTGCTAATGCTGCATTTGAATAACGACTATTGTTATTGATGATTTATCATTAGTTTCAAACTGAAGCAATCAAGGAATTATAGGATTCTAAAAAGCGGGAAGTATATAAATCTCCACACCACGTTGGGTTTTGTTATTAAGAAATTTGGCCTAATGCGGAAGCCACTTCCAGAGTATGGAACACGTCAATTCAATTAAAAAGGCGGGGAAAATTTGCATTTGCAATCGTGTATACATTACGCAGGTTAGTATAACGACTGATTTCACAACATACACTTAAAGGGCCCCTGAAAACAAAAACAAAAGTTTTTTCAAAACAGTCTGGTTGGGACACGCGTGTCAAAAAATGAATTTTACGCGAAAAAAATATATTTTAGAGCAATATTGACTGCGTTAGACGCAATTTAGTCGGTCGTCACCTCCTTTCCACTTTTTCTCTCTCTCGGCATTTCGGGCGCGTGGAGGAGAGGTACTCTCCGCCTCTTCGTAGTGGATCGGCTTGGCTGCTTGGCTGGCTTGACTGCGCCCCGTACGAAAGCCATTGCTACTTCCTGTGTCTGCCGGTCGCACCAGGTCGCACGTCGTACCGCGTCGTACAGCGGATTCACACGACGGACCGAATCGCGATTTTCGTCCGCAGACCGTGTACCAAGTGACCGGCACGTCACCGACTCCTGCAATCCGCGCCTCGTCCGCGGACGCGCAGACTAATAAAGTCAAGCGCCTTTTTCACTCGCGGATTTTTGGCGGGAGATTGACTTGAAATGCGTTTAGTCTGGCAACGGTACATTGTTTTCTTGTTTTTGTTTCTGGGCGATGAAAAACAAAAGTGGCGCATCGTTGTATTTTGTGCGTTCGCTGGTTCATTTTGTCGGGCGTTTCTTCGTTCCACGTGTGAAAGGAACTGCAGAAACTTTGTCTGGCTGACGCGACGCAGGTTCCTGTACTCCTCCGGGTCCGCGTCAAGAAGCTTCCGTCAAAACTCGTCTAGCACGCCGCGATGATTTTTGCACGTCCAATCAGGATTTCACCGAGCAATACCTTTCTTGTGGCTGTGGTGAACTTGAGTGTTGTGCACGAGCGCGGAGTGCGTGAAGGCATCTCCAAACGCCCCTTCGCGAGCCCAGAACTTCGTCGCTTTTACGCGGAACCCTTCTCGAGCAGGACCATGCCTGTGTCACTCTCACGCTTTGGTTTTAGTAAAGCTTAGTGGCGCTTCGCGCGAAGCCTATCACGGTGTTTTGTCTCGATCTGTACGTAACAGCGGCGTACGATTCATTATCGCGGTAGCGAACGTCGATTTCTCTCTTGGACAACGGTGCCACGGTGCGATGTTGGAGTTTCGCGGCACTGTGGGGTGGCGACCAGGTTCGGTCCGTCCTCGCTGTCGTCTGCTCGTCGTCTCCCTCGTGTGGATGCGCTTGGGAGACAGACGAACCACAGACATGTCGTCACCGTCCTGACCGTCCGTGGATCAGTCCGTCATGTGAATCGGCCATGACTAACTAACACAAGCAACAAGCCCTCCTTAGTAGGTCTTCACATATAAACGCGATACAACTATAAAACCACCCGAGGACGCGAGACGCGTTGCAAGGCGGCAACCATGACAGAAAAACAAAATGGCGAAGCTTTTGTTTGTTGGGTTTGTTGTTTTATCCGAACGGAAGTAACGATTTTGTAAAACGTTTGTAAACAATTACGACGTTCATTCGGTGGATTATTTCTTAAACCTAGAAATATGTAATTCAAAGGCGATTTCCAAAGATCACGAAGATTTTATAGCCAACATCAAAGGTGTCACTCATTCGATTTCGATTGGCCAATGAGAAGCTGATTTGAATGACCATCGTTACCAATGAGAAGCCGAGCTGAATGACCTGGAATTTCCGCGCGAAATTTCAAATAAATCTCTCGCCGTCAATATTTCTCTGAACATTTTTTTTTAGCGTAAAATTCATTTTGTGACACGCGTGTCCCAACCAGACTGTTTTAAAAAGCTTTTTTTTCTCTTCAGGGGCCCTTTAAGCTTTACCAAACACACAAAGTATGGTCTGTCCCAAAGCGTGTATAAAAGTTGGGCCTGATTAGCGAGGTTTAAAGTGCGGAGAAACGCTTTTGTCCTGCATCATTTGCAACAACAAAGTTGAACCCGTGCTCGGGGAAAAATGGCGCCACGAGTGACAATTTAGCGGCGACTTCAAGTTACAGAAGACAAGTTGAAGCTTGTGTTCTGTTACTTTGTATTCACGTGAAGGTTAGAAACAACCACAAGAAAACCCAATATAAAGCTGCCTGAATCAGACAGGTAATAAAATATATGATATCAAATTAATTCCCATAAATGTCTCGCACCTGTCGATCTCTTCACCAGTCGAAAAAGTTGCGCTGCGACGAGGCCGGTCACTTAGCTTGCATTGACGTCACATCAGAGGCCATTGAGGTGGACTTGCTGCAACGCGGCCAGGCGCATAGCTTTCATATAAAAGCCCTTGTGCACCGCGCTGAACGTTCGAATCAATACATGGCCTGCACGTCACACGCAACCGATACGCACTCAGCGGCATGGTCATCCCATAGCGCTGAGTGCATCGTACTGACGTGACGACAATGCAACTCATGTGTGGGCTACAGTACCAGCGGAGGGAAGAGAAACACATACGCCAGCCACAGCAGGCCAAATCGTTCGAGAAGGTCAGAAAGAAAAAGTACGCACAGCTCAAGGTCAGCGGACGAGTTTTATTTGCGCCCATCTAGGGCCAGCCCCAATGACGCTTGCAGCAGTCACCGCGGATCGCCCGCGCGACACACTTTGCTCGGAGACGGGAAGGAAGCTGCGTATGAAGTGGATAAACCTCTTAACTCAGAGCACAGATGCACAAACTTGGGTTGCCAACTGCTCGGCAGCCGCACACGTCTAAGTGCATTGGCTGCTGCGCGCAAAATGCGGATGCAAATGGTACCGTAGGTGGCTTCTGTTTGAAGAAACAGGAAAAAAAAAAAGCAATTGCGGTTGAATGATCAAAAAAGCATCTAAAAACGTATAGGATGTGAGTTATTGCGTATAGGATGCGAGCTGGTGCACAGTCACATACACAAAGAAAATAACAAACGCGAGACAAGCAAAAACGGGAATAGGAGAAACACTGTAAACTCCCAAATTCTCTACACAATGAAGTAAAAAAAACAAAAAAAACGAGTTCAGCGTTTAAAGTTTTGCATTAGGGAAGGCTGATTCATCGACAACCTCCAAAGAGTTTTCGAAGTCACATATGGTTTTAACGGCCTATTCAGTATATGCTTCAGACGCCGTTAAGTAATTCAGCATATTCGCGATGTCTGCTTTTTCTTCTTTCGTTTGTTTATTTTTCTATTCCGAAAGTCTTAGGCGCACTCTTCCTCTTCGCTTCTGACTGCCTGGAGCCTATTTGAGTTGTGTAAAGTTGAGTGCAAACCAGTGGCGTTACTAGGGTCAGCGGCACCCAAGGTGGTGGCCCGCGGCGACACCCCCCCCCTATACCCCCTCCCCCCCCCCCCGCTCGTTGCCCGCCGCAACACGCCCCCCCCCCCCCGCCCTCTCGTGGCCCGCCGCGACACCCCGGAGCGCTGCACCGAGGGCAATCCACCCCCCCCCCCCTCGTACCCCCTTGTGACGCCACTAGTGCAAACGTTTGCTTTCTGCGGGGGTTTTCACTCTTTTAGGTGGAGAAAACGGCGTGATTCGTGGTGTAGAAAATGTCGTTGATTGCGAGCCTTTCATACTGTCATAGCCTCCTCCCAACTCCGTATATACTGTCATAGCCTCCTCCCAACTCGAGTCTGGCAGTTCGACGACGGAGCCATGAATGCCCTGTCACAGATTTGAAGCGCGAAGATCTGTTAGCACAGGACATCAAAGAGCCATTTCTCGGGAACCTGGACGTCAGCGCACAGCTTTTGCAGCGGCGAGGACCCGAAACACACTTGTTCGCTCGGGAGAAGTGTGTTTCGGCGTCTCGCCGCAGCTAGGCGCCAGTCACGTGGCTCTCCTCTCCATCCGTTGTCTGCCGCTCCACCTTTTCCATTTCGGCGGCCGCTTCTCGTGCTTTGTCGGTATATAGGAGGCTATGATACTGTAGAAATTTGCGATCAACGGGCCTAACGGCACGTCTTCAACTAATCCCTACATTAATTTTATTGACTAACGCAAACAACATGCTCAGATATCGTACGTTTCAGACCCCATAAACAATAGTATATACTTAGTACGACTGAAACTTGGAGTCACATCGTAACCCACCTCTTCTTTTTTCTCCCTTTTCTTAGCCTACACGAGTCTTTACCCGGCACCGGCATTCCCTGTTTCTCATTCTCAATAGTACAACAACAACAACAAACGAATCAAGGGGTTAGAGAAGAGGATTGATCAAAATAACGCTTCTTTAGAAATGGGTTATTTGATCTGCCCTTGGACACAAATATGTCAGAGCCCACAATCCAATCGGCGAATGTCGATACTCTGGCACAGCTTAGGTGGCTCTCAGCTGCCCTTTACAGGGGAGGCGATTCTCCTTTGCGCAGGGTACGGAAATATCGCGCCCAAGACGCCCGAGGGCAAGGTGGTCACCATCCTGTACGCCATCGTGGGCATCCCGCTCATGCTGCTCTGCCTTTCCAACATCGGTAACATCCTGGCGCACAGCTTCAAGTTCTTCTACAGCCACGTCTGCTGTCTCCTCTGCCACAAGGCCGACGCGGCCAACGCCAAGGTGTGTGCGCCGACTTTCTTCCCTTCACACGCTTGCCTTTGGTTGCAGTCAAGCGCGTTGCGAAGTCTTGTGAAGCCTTCTGCTTCCTTGCGACGAGACAAAGCTAGAGAGCCTACATGTCAGTTTCCAAGTGCTTGGTCGGAATCATGTGCTTTATGGGTAAAGTTAGAATTCAAAGGGGTGTTCTTTCGGTGTTTATTTTTTCCCCGCAGATTCGGGGTTCTTCGGTATATAGATAACTGGTGTCGGACGAAAAATCGGGGATTATCGGGGCTATGTCCAAGAAAATAGGACACGGGAATGAAATTTTCACACCTGCAGAAAACAAACGCGTGACACAAATACATGAAAACGTTTCCATACCGGTAAGCAATTGAAACGAGATGAGATGTCTGAAGCAAGAAGAAGTTTTGCGGAGAGCTTAGGGGGTCTGCGTTAAGGGTCAGTACCAAGTATATACACCTTTTCCACAGGCGAGCAGCCATCTTGATTGTCGTAACTTCTGACATGCGTTAAGAAATCGTTTTGTTGTCTCTACACCGGTGGAAAGTGTTCACGAAATAGCGTGATTGTCACACATTGTGCTTTTGCCTCACCTATATTTTCTAGCATATTCCAGGGTGAGTTATCCTATTATCTTTTTGTCCAGCATACTAGATACGGAACTCACGTGACCGAGAACAAATGGAAACGGAAAACGTCTATAGCTGTAAACAAGTATTGTCAACAGTGACGATCGGGTTTTTCTAATTCAAGGACAGCCCGCATTCGGGGTTTATAGGCTTTCTACGATTTTTATAAAACCGCCTCGGGTGTTAATAATTGGAGCCCGTCGACATTTGCGCAAAAGATGGAGCCCTCTTAATGGTCCGTGTTTGCAATAAAATCTGCGACGAGGTGACGATAGCTTTGATCGTCTGCAAGAGTCTCAGCCTTTCCGCCCGCTTTCCCCCTTGCCACCCGACAACGCAGCGCATGCGCAGTTGCGATTAAAGGGCGCAGTAGACGTCTGTCATTGGAGGGATATTTAAACGAAATTTGAAATATACCCGCCGTGTTCAGAAATAGGCTGAATATGAGCCACAATATCCGTAAATGACAACCGCACGTTTATATTTTGAGCCTGATGGCTGTACTTTTCGTTAGAAACGGCCCACTTTGGCAAGCGCTCGGTAAGCAGCCAGCGGAGACCACGTCACATGCGGCGCAATTATGACGTAGTCTGTCTCGGGATGAGCAAAGCTGCGGCAAGCCTGACGTCGTCAGGATGTTTTAGCCGCTCGAGCCACCGAGGCGGTCGAAGCACGCCAGCGATCGGGTCACCGCAACTCACCTCAAAACTGATTTTGTGTGAATTTTGAGTGACGGGTTAATCTTCCATAATTTTGTAGAGGGAGAATAGCGACGTCTGGGACACACAAAAGAGAGTCCCGTTGAGTGGGGAGTTCCTCCCTTCCCTCTTCTCTTGTGCTGGCCGTAGAGCTGTCGTGATGACGTCAGGTTTACAGCATGTATAGTTCTACGAGAGGGTTATTGTCACTCCCTGTCAAGGTTCCTAGACGGGAATTACGAGCGAGGCTTTAGCGACATCCACCAGGTGCACTTTGCTAAGCGTTTAATTTGTTTTAAAATTCTCCTTTTTGTCTTTTTCAACAAGATACTGGTGTGTCCGATGTGATACTGCTTTTTTAAACATGAATAGACAAAAAAATTAACGCCGAGATGTTGTTGTAGTATCCCTTTAAATTGCAAACGCTCCCATGGTTATATAAAGAATATATAAAATAGTATAGACAACCAGTTATAAGCAAAATGACAAAAAATCCCCAAGAAACCCGTCGCCTACAGGAAAAAACAAATTACCCGCCAGACAACTCTGAACACAGCTAAAGTTAGACGGAAAACCGGTAAACTGGCAAAATGTTTGTGATACACAATCACTGCACTAATTCGTGAGCATGAGGGCAAGAGGTTTCAGCTTTGTTATATTTACTGGGAAAAACAACCTTTCAATGGCAAATGCTGTATTGAGGCACCCTTCAGCATTCTTTATATTTAACGTTCAGAACGCTGCCCTCAGAGCTGCGGAGCATTCGGTGCTGTTTATCGCTCTAAAGAGCTTCGTTTACTTTGCATGGACAAACAGGTTTGCAGAATGTTCTAGGTCGTCTCCAGGGAACACAAGACAAGGCAGGCCGCATGGAGTGCGTCTTCACTCTTTAGTCCGAGCAGGAAGCAGTCCCATAAATAACAAGAACACGCACTGGAACGTCAGAAATGCAATGCAGTTTTAACATTTGAGTAACTTTCTCAATATATTGCATTCAGAAAATTAGTAATGAAGCATGATTCATAGTCTAATGCATCAGTAGATTCCATTTCAAAATGCATGAATGGTTTTGAATTCTAACTGCGAGAAATTGTCCAACTATGGACAACTTTCCGGTTTTCAAGTACAATAAAAAAGTTTCGTACTTTTTTGTGGGCGACCTAGTTTTTTACGTGTGTAGCACTATTTAGTACTACACCCTTGGCAGAAATAAACTCCAAACTAATATGTACCGTGTGTCTCTGAGAAAAATTAGGCTTTTTCTTTACTGCAAAAAAACCAACTTTGCACGGCCAAACGCTTTGTCTCCACCGAAATGTAGTGCTAGCGGTTTGAACCAAATGCCAAAGTTTCAGAGTTTGTCGTTATCTAATCCGAAAGGTCTAAGTGATTTTCAAAAATATACAAGGAGAAAATGGGGTCCGTTTTCATGCAGCCAAAACCATACATCTGCATGCATTCGCATGATGACACCGAATCCGGCTTTGCGGCGCACTTCATTTATTTATTTATATATTCATGTTACCTCGCAAAGCCTTAATGGCATTATTGCGAGTAGGGGACGCTTACACATTTTAATAAATTTACAAACGTTACTGTTTGAGGAGGCGCTGGTTTGACTGAGTTCAAAAGCAGTTTTGGGGTTTACGCCGATATATGTATGTATGTATGTATGTATGTAGTCTTTTATTCAGACAAAAGAAGTGTTGGGGGCTGGGATAAAATAAGACAAACTTGTCTTCTGACGGGACCCCAGCCCCTAGTTTTTACAGCACTCGGCAGAAAACAAAACAGACACTTAAATGAATTATTTTACCAACGAGCATTTGTACAACATATAATTGAATGCAACTCAAAAGTCGGGATACGAACCGCAGATCATGTGAGGCTTCAAAATATATGTTCCAAGGTTATCTTTGAATGTCCGAAAAGAATCGTTGTTTTGCACTATTTGAACTATGGTAGGGTGTGTATTGAGTGTGTCTGGAATGAGATACGCAAGTTTCTGGAAGCCGTAGTTTGTACGAACTCTGCTTTTTACGTAATGACTAAATCGTAGACTGTAGTTTTCTGTTTTGTTTTAAATACGTTTTGGAAAGAGAAAGTGATTTATATTGTGTGCTCTTGGTTATTTGCTCTAGAGTCAATATCTTATACTCGCGAAAAAGTGGCATTGCGTGATTATATTTTTTGAGGTTTCCAATAAATCGAACAGCCTTTTTTGCAGTACAAATAACTTGCTTATAGTTTTTTTTTGTCGTTGTAACCGATACTATGATAACATATATCATCCGTGAATAAATGAGGGTATAGTAGAGTTGTGACTTTAGGCACTTTGGGAAGAATTTCTGGAGTTTATTCAATGACCCTACTGCTCTTGATAAACAGCATCTCAAATTCTCAATGTGGGGAATCTAATTGAGGGTCTCTTCAAACAACACACCTATAAATTTAAATGTTTTTACGCACTCAATTCTTACTCCTTCTAAACAATAATTTAAGTCGTGGAAAACTGGTTTAATTTTTTACTTAAAAATTATATATCTTAACCATGTTGAATTCACCTGAGACTGGGGTAGAGAAGAAACATCAAAACGTAGAAGGAAAGAAAATAGACAGGACGACGTCCTGTCTATTTTCTTTCCCTTCTACGTTTTGATGCCAACTTTGACATAAAACCATGTAGTGTTGTATATTAAAAACGAGATGATAAATAACTACGAATTATCTCCAGCGCGTTCCCTCTGATTCCAAATTACAGTAATTTTTGTAGTAGAATTTGGTACTTATTTGTTTCAAACGCTTTTTTAAGTACACGAATATTTCATTCGGGTAATCATAGTTTTTTATATTTTAATTTATGTTATCTTTAATCTTCATCAGGGCTGATTCTGTTGATTGTTTCTTGTGAAAAGCAAAATGGTGATCAGTTATCAATTTATTGCTTAATTTATTGCTCAGTCTTGAGTTAGCTACGTTTTCCGCAACTTTCGAGAAAAGAGGCAAACCAGATAAGGGTCTACAGTTATTAAGATTTTCAAATGATGCAGACTTTTGCAATTTTCATTTTAACAGGAAAAATACCCCAAACAATGATTTAATTACGTATATAAACTAAAGGGGGTAACACTAAGTTTATTGCCGCCATAATTGGAATAACCTTGATATCGTCTTCACCACTCAGGCACACACACACGACGCGTATTTATAATCCATCAGTGGGATGAAGAAATATTGAGTTTGTGAAATGCGGCTGGTCTGTAGAGTTATAATTTAAAAAATTATTCTGGCAATTCACAGGCACCAGACAACAACAGATATTTGATAAACTTTTTCGCCAACCAGCTCCCGGCGTATGTGTAACCGTCAATTTCTAACTCGTCTGATTTAGACATGATTTAATGCATTAAATCATGTCAACATGATATAATGCAACATGATTTAATGACATTAATTTTGTCCTAGTCTTCTGAGTTTTAGTATGGTCCTTACATATTTTTAAAAATTCGAGTGCGAATTTGTTTGTCTATTTTTCGTCGTCACTAAGTAAATTCTTATCCTCAGTTTTAATAAACTTGGAAGGCATTTTATCGCGCGGTACTATTCGTTTGCAGAGCTCACGTGTAACGCAATGTTTTCTTGACTTTTTGTATTTTCTTCCTTCAAGTAATGGAAAGCTTTATCGTAATACACTTGTAATTTTGTTATGAAAGAATCGCAGGCTTTCCCTAAATTTGGTTCGTTTAATATGTCATTCCATGTTTCCAAGGAGACATGGTTGTAAGAAGCATTCTAATGTATTTTGATTTATATTTCTAGAAAATATTTTATTATTGTTGAAGGGGGATTTGTGATTTGATTTTTTAGAGAAACAAACAAACAAAAAGGCCAAATTGTCACTTAGACATGCAGTTAGTACTACAGCAAAAACATCGGAGCTGAGGCGGTTTGTGATGCAGATATCGATCAATGTTTCCATACATTCGGTTATGCAATTTAGGACATTGATCTTCGAAGTTTTCGAACTTTATGTCAATAAAAATTCGAAGCGTTCGAATTTTTCGAATTTTATATCCAAAGAATTTCGATATCTTCGAATTTTCCGAACTTCAGATCCCAGAAATTTAAATTTTTCGAATATCTCGAATTTTTGAGTTGGGAAAGTTCGAAATCTTCGAATTTATCGACCTCAAGTAAAAAAATATTCGAAATATTCGAACTAGAAATATTAGAAACCATGAAAGCTTTGAACTTTTCGAATTCGAAACTCCACTGTGATCGAAAGTTGTGAATTTTTCGATTTCGAACCTCGGTCGGTACGAAAATTTCGAAATTTTTCGAATGCGAACCTCAGTTCAGCTTCGAAAATATCGAAACCTTTCGAAATCGAACCTAGGGTGGTTCGCGACATCCCTAATTAAAACTACACCAAAGCGGTTGTAGATATAGACAGACATCATCAACTTTATTACGCAGACTACGTGAAACAGTTTAAACATGTTACGACTGAGAAGTTTTTATTTATAAAGCTTGGGAATGACGTTACGTCATAGTAAGCATCCTTCATTCTCCGAAGCGACATGGCTAATTTTATATTCAAAACACTTTAGAGGAGAATAACACCCTTAATGGATTTTGGCAAGATCGCTTTCATTTTTGATGCTGAAAGGTCGGTCACCTGTCTACTTCCTTACAAAACTCTTACTACCCTTTTGACATGTAAACCGATAATGCATTTCAATGGCCTTGGTTTTTGCAGGCTAGAGCAGTCTTTTGGTTTGAGTGGCTAGGTGTTTAATCAACCAAACATCAGATTTGTTCTGCTTGAGCAACTTGCTATTTTCAAACCAGCGGCCTCGAGTCATTCTGGATGTGAAGCGGATGAGAACTGGGGGAACCTTATTATCTGGTTCCCCGGTGAGTCTATGAATGGCCTCAATGTATCCCTCTGTGAGCTCAGCAACGTCTAGAAGCTTCGCTGCCTCATTTAGTCTGTCCAACTGGTTTTCATTTGATAGGCATGGGATACCACACACCTCGAGGTGCTGCCTCCGACTGTACTGCTGTAGCTCGTTTTACTTGTTGCCTCAGTTCTTCCATTTATCCTTTGCGTCCCACTGTTTTCGATCTTCTCCACAATTTCCTCCAGCTGTCTGATATTCATAATTTTTTTCATTTCTGCAAGTACTTGCAAGTACTGCAAGTAGCAAGCATGGAACACACAGTTCTACGTATTTCGTTCGTGCTGCGATTTATGCCAACGCCTTCTATACTTTGTTTACTTTAGCCTGGCCGCAGGCCGATGCTTCAATCAGACGGAGGTACTCAAGCAGCGGCAAAGTGCATCGTCACTCAATTCCTTGTTTAGGGATTTCCCATGAGCGGTTAAGGCGCAAAAAGGATCGCGCCTCCTTCACTGTGCGCCATTGCTCTAGTCGGTGATGGCTAGCGCACAAAGAGCGCTGTGACGGTACACTTTGGGGCAATCAAATTATAGCGACTGCTACGGTCGGACTTCAAGTATGACTGAGTGTAGACAGCAATATACCGTAGCCGATGTTTCATCTTCTTGGGTTGCCATCCGCTCTGTTTGAACAGATCAACACGCAGAACGCCGTGACGGCCCAGATCCCGTCCGAAGTGCTGGACGCCGTGGTCAGCGTGGCCAACTCGGTCCACAAAGGCCACAGCGTCGACGACGGCACGCCGACCAAGGAGCTCCGCAAGGACCCCCTGTCCCCGCCGGGGAGCCCCGAGAAGTCGGCTCCCGCCGCCCCAGCGGCCCTGTCGGCCGCGGGCAAGGCGAACAACGGGACCGCTGCCAAGCCCGTGACCACGTCGTCTGTCCCGCAGGATCGCATTCCCGTGTACCTGGTAATTGGGCCTTTGCTTCTCCCACGCTCGTGACTGGAACCCCACGGAGGCGCTAATAGACTCGCCCTATACTTCTTTATCCTTAAGTCAGCAATGAGACCCTACGGTCCGATGGCACCACCATGATAACAGAGCTCACTCAGCCTCAACGTGATCTTGCTCTAGGCGCTCTGTTAGAGGCTGAATTAATCGAGCCCAGTGACTGTCTGAACTCCGTTTTTAGTATGTCTGTCTGTCTCTACATGTGTTCGAGCCTTCGACTGCGCTCTGACTTGTGATGAAGCAATGCTTAGTAGGTACTTATCAAAGTTGAAAGATTTATATCTGCGTTTGAATTTTAATTTAAGAAGCCTCGTTTCTACGTGAAATATTTTATTTTATTTTCGCAGAAGCCCGCATCATCGTGAGGCATTTTAGCAAAAAAAAAGGTTTACAAAATTTTTTTACTGATATATATTTTAATGACGTCGCTACAAGCTTATTTAATGGAGGCTGAGGAGATTATACGATGAATCTAGATAGCGATATGGCGTCAAGAAGAGTCCGTGCCGAGTCCGAGCTTGGTGGGCCCGTGCCCGTTGGCAGTGCTACTTCTTCCTTACAATATATTAAAATCCATAAAACTAATGCAGAAAAAGGTCTTAATAAAACATCGATGGAATAAACAAATGTATACGTGTCTATCTAGCAACACAATTGGGCTATAAAAGAAACTCTCAGATACAACTGGGAAAAAAAAACCAGCAACCATCAAGCACAAGCTAGAAAACTACTTAAAAATACCTTTTTTTAATTTGTCAAAAGTTCATCTTTAGCCATCCTATTATACTCTTCGATAATTCTTGGAAAAATGAAGAAGGAAACATATCAACGGGACAGGAGTACTGTCGGATTTTGTTAGGGTGGCCCGCTCTTCCTGATATATAAAACGGTTCATGTAAAACATATCTCTATGTATCCAAGTTTATTGCTGTAAATGTCATCTAGAAATTTTAATACAAAATATCTTCGTTGTTCGCTAAGCAATTCCCAATGCAGGGCCTCCTTCATGATGATGATGTTTGCTCCGAATTCAAAGTACACTAAGACAAATGTAGCACATTTATTTTGAATATTTCTGAAGTTTGTCTATTAAATATTTTTGATGAAGGTCCCAGACGACTGAAGCACACTCAATGCATGAATGAATAAATATAATATACACAGTTTTGTAAATTTGAATAAGAGCTTGTCGAACGTTTCGTCGAATAAAATGCAGCATACGTATTGTCTTCAGAGCTATCATTTCAACATGACTCTTCCGCGTTTCGTGACTAGATTGCATAAGACTTACGTACTTCATGTTTCAGCAAACTTTAATTATTTCATTATTGAGCAGATACGCAGAGCTAATTGGACTATTTTTTAATAAATTTCTTGTGAATGTTTTTTTTAATGTTTAAAACCGTCCTCCATTTGTCACACGGAAATGAATTTGTGTTGATATTTTTAAGCATATTTCTATCGTTGTAGTCATTATATATATATATATATATATATATATATATATATATATATATTCATCTGCGAAAGGTCTAATGTTTTATTCTATGCCCAATTATACAAGGCAAAAGCAAGGAACCCAGAACAGAACCCAACGGAAAATCAGAGGTGAAATTTACATAATTTGATTATTCAGCATTAATAACACGCATTGCATTTGTCCGCTTAGATACTCCCTCAACCAAGCATATGCGTTCCTATCAAGGGTGTGTGAGCTAAGTTTTGTAAAATAACAATTCATGGTTTACAAAGTCGAAAGCTTTCTTGAAATCTACAGAGTCTACATTGTTACCTGTATCACTGCCGACAGCAAGAAAGTTAAAATCATCAACAAGAACATCGTAGAAGATGCTCAAGAACAAATTCTATACTGATCTGGGATAAGAAAGCTTTCTACATTCAGTTAAGTTATGAGGTTACTATAAATCCCATGTTTCATGGGTTTTCAGCTTATGCACGTTAGAAATATGGGCCTATAATTTTACACACATTTTTTGCTAATGATTTGTGTATTGGTACCACATTTGCCCTTTTCCATTTCGTTTGAAGCTTTTGACATCTTAATGGTTTGTTAAAAAGCGCGCAAAAATAATTCGCCATATTTTCCACACAGTTTTTTTAATATATTCGGTGAAATTTTATCTGGTCCAGTTGATTTGCGCACATCGAATTCTTGTAATAAGAACGCTATCCCTTTATACGTTATTTCTATGGGCGACATAGCATGCTTCATCACCGGTTGCGTGTTTGGATAAAAGGCCGTGGTAATAAATATTGAAAATATAAATTGGAAGAAAGAGAGATACGTAGTTTTTATCTTTTCACTCGAGAAACGTTGATCATTTATTGAGAGAGGAAAAACAAATGTACTGTACTTCATGTTTGATTTTACAAATTTTCAAGATTCCTAAATGTCAATGTTTAGTTTGGCATCCAAATGCTCGCAATACGTGGGTTTGGACCTTTTTACTGTAGTTTTAAAAAGCTTATTAATTTTAACAAAGCTCCCTTTGTTCGACGCTCCAACCTTGATCTATAGATCGGAGGTGCGCTCTTAGTTTCCTACACCATTTAAAAAGTAAGTGACATCCATTGATAGCGGCCTTAGCTTCAGGAGCATGGACCCATAGGCCATCATTAAAGTTATTCATATTAGCACAAATGGTTCGTAGCATAACAGAGAGTATATCCAACGGGGAGGGGGGGGGGCTGTTGTTAGCTTAAACAGGGTAGGCGATTCAATGATACACAATATGGATCAGCTAACTGAAGGAAGCTTATTGAAGTCTTCACAATTGATGACAGTGGCGTAATGCTAACAAAAAACGCGTACCTATACCACACACGCAAAGACGTAACAAAGATTGCGAAAAGCAAATGGACACGGTGAGTCGAGAGTAGAATTATAAAAACAAATATTTATTTTTCCAAGCAGTCATTATTGTGAGGAGGGTCAGAATTCAATGGCGTTGTCCGTTAAGGTCTTTTGCTCCAAAGTGTTTTTTTCTGCTCCCTCTCTCCTTTTGTCTTTCTCCATGACCGGCGATTGTGAAGGGATCCCAATGGCCGATCAGGAATCAGTAGCAGCCATAGTTGTCGAGAGCTTAAAAAAAGGCAGGGCGAAGCCTAATGTGCTTTTTGCTGGGCAGTTCTTATCGACCGTGATCTGATTGGAGCGAGACCACTATGGCCTGACCCCGCCCTGCGTTACTTCCACTAAAGACGACAGAGAATTCTCCTGAGATGTCACGGAAGTTGGAAATGGGCGGCATGGTGCTGTAAGTGACAGAATCATGCGTGGTTTTAGTGTCGTAGCAACGGGTTTTGAATGAAAGTTTTCTAGTCCTACACAAAACGACAATTTGTCTACGTCACTGACTGTTTAAGAAACGTAGCGTGTGGTCTATACCGATACGTGATTGATTTTTAAGATGACCGGGAGTCGCCGCGTTCCCCGTTACTATAGAAAACGTCATTTATTGCGCAGATGATCGGGCGCCTAGGTATGGTGGTCAAGAAAAGGCGTCGCGTGTAGATTAATCGTCGTAATGCAAGGATTGCTTACGCTCGGTTGTTTCTATTTCTTTACTTAGTGACCAACTTTTACTAGCATTCAGTTGTCTGTGCGACCTGGAAAATAATCCACCGATAACTTTCAGCACCTTCTCAGTTATCCTGAGTTGTCTTGTATAGGTACCATTTCGATCTGAACGCTTTGGTAAAGTGTAATAAGTTATGAAATAATTAAACGTAGCACGACAGAACACAGAGAGCACATCTTGTGTGCTGTCCATGTTCTGTCATTGTATGTTTAAGGATTTCGTAAGTTTCTACTCTTAAATAAGGTTGTTTTTTTTGTTGCCCTTGTGCCCTTAAAACTGCAGTCATCATCATACAGGAGAGTGTTTTATTATTGAAAATGAAAGCTGTGAATATAAGCTCGGTGAAATATAAATTTCACTGTAAAGATATCCTAGGACCTTTGATTGTTAATGTGGAATTCAATAAGAGATATGTTCACATCTAAAAAAACGAGTTTAAAAAAGGAAAATAAGTTGTCTAAGTATTGCTTGGTGTAATGGAAATGTTATGCAGAATATGTGCCACAAATTGTCAAGAACCGGAGTGATGACACACAACAAAACAAAATCTAAAAACAAACACAACTGCAGGTAAGGCACGAACAAAATAAATTATCACATTTAAAAAGAAACCAGTGTTTACAAACCGCGAAATAAGAGAACTCTCGTTCTTGTTTTTGTCGAGGTTTGAGATTTCTTAGCATGAGAAAATACACTTAATTTGAAATGTTTGACAATTCAAAATTACCTTGTTGCTGAGGCAAAATGATACAGTAGAAGGCGTCTTACTAACCTTTGACAGACATAACTAATGACCTTTTCATGTATTATCCACACAACCAATCTTTAATTTCTAAGGAATTACGTCATATTTTGAGCTTGAACATCCAAAAAATGACATAATTTGAAAGGACAAAATGGATGGAGGACGAGCGCAGAACGCTATTCTCTTATTAAGTAATGATATTCACCATGCACTCGCGGTAATTTTAAGCACACAATTCCTGTAATTATCATAGTGCAAAAGCATACCAGACAAGTTGCTATCGCGGGCCATAACACAATTTATTTCTCACCTTTTAATTATATTTAGACATTCCGCAGGTATTTCTGATGGAAATATTTGAGCACGAGTCCTTCGAATTCGATTCAGGTGATATCCTCGCTTCATCGGCGTCTGTGCGTACGTACAGTGCTAATCACACTTGTCTATAACGCGCGAGCGTGCGGCTTTCTCTGGGGAGCGCTAGACTGGTGGCATTCGCGTAAACTAAGCTAGTCACGTGGCGCAACATGGAACAGCCCCGCTCGAGGGGTGTCCTGCCCACTCTATCAGCTGGCGGCGAACGCGAAAGGCTGCTCCCACGCTTTTTGCAAACATCATTGCTCGAACAATAAACAAACTAAAGCATGAAGGCGTACCAACGATGTCGTCATCAAAAAACAAAAATATATAATAAAGCACTTCACTTTTATCACTTATCAAGCTGGTATAAGGCTTGCTACTATGCAAAAAAACAAAAGTATATAAATTGACCGGGTTCAGCAGGACTGCGCATAGTATCGAGAGAATCCTACAGGACAAAAGCACTGATCGCCGACAATGACACCACGAGTGCCGAAAGACGTCCGAACAAGGATAGTCAAAATGAGTGAAGCGCGGTTGTCCCAGCTGATAGAATGAGTAGGACACCCCTCGAGCGGGCCGTTCCATGTTGCGCCACGTGACTAGCTTAGTTTCCGCGAATGCCACCACTCTAGCGCTCCCCAGAGAAAGCCGCACGCTCGCGCGTTATAGACAAGTGTTATTAGCACTGTACATTGCAACAACTTCATAGACACTGAGCAAACCGCAGATAAGATTGTTGTCTGTATCGAAAGATAAAAGAGAGGCGCGAAGACTTCCAGAGCCTACATCAACCTACGCAAGGAATCGTCAAAAAGAAAATGACACCATGAGTGAGAGCCGGTTGAATTTTTGTAACACTAGTCAGCAAGAAAGGCTGTATTGCTTGCTTGCTTGCGGTAGGTTTTGCATTGACATAAATGCTGAAGGCACCCAAAATCCCATTTTTCGGTTTTACGATTATTTAACTTAGGTAGACGTGGGCTCATGGAGAAAGGCTGTTTCGCACTTCAATATTTTAATCCAGGTAACGTGATGTTCTCAAAGTTCCTTATTCTATTACAACCGCTGGTGCTACATTCTTGGGAGTTCGAGCATTCTATGCGTTATTTATGCCGACCAACAAATTGGGTTTAATTTTCTCTAACAAAGCCGGTATATTAGTTTGCTCAGTCGATAAGAAATAGAAACAGTACGACAGTGATATAAGGTAAAAAGCCGAAGCGCTTGTGGTAGTGTGCTCCTCGTTTCGTAGTGGTGTTGCTTGTATTGCACTAAAAATTATGAACCAGTTTTTCGCTGTCCGGCAATGCTTTCATGGCAGCATAGCACATAGGTACATTGAGAATAGAGGAGCTATAACTTGTGGTGCTGTTTGAAGTTTGTTGCTGTAATGTGTGCATGCATCTAAAAATGCGAATATTTTGCATCATGTACGACATATTTTTCAAACAATACGGCTTCAACTGCTCTGTCAACAGCAGAACACAATATTAGTTAACAAAACATTCCTTCCATAACACATAATCAAGCATCGACTACTCCACCGGCAAGTGCATACCTTTGAGTAAGATAACATCACGGTTGAAGAATTACTGATTCGTGTTAACCATTCAAAAAAAAAAAACAATACATGACTTTTAAAGGAATAGTGCAAGTTGAACGTCGATTATTGTCTCACCTCCTCTCTCTTCCAAGGGGAGAGCTGTAACTATTACGAACAGAACAGAACCAAACTCGAAACAAACAACGGTTGAAAATTTCCATTAGACAGGGAAGGAAACGACAATTCAAAAGAGGGACTAAATACCGTGTTGTGCGCCTTGCTAATCTTTTCACGCGTTTTGTTCCTTTTTCTCCCCTTTCCGGTCTCAGGTTCAGTTATGTCAAGCCTACGGCGCCTTGATGTGCGCTTCGCTTACAGTAATGACACTCTTTGTAGTGCCCTTTGCCGACAGCACGCGTCTCGAGAAGTAATGCAATTAAATATCACGTAACGAAATGCCGCCGTCGCACTGTCATTGCCAAGAGCTCGTGCCGCGAGACGCGCTTGCTCGCGCTCAGGAACAAATAAGAAAGAAACGCGCAAGGAACAAATGGTCAGATGAGGCATCCTAGTCAAGTCCAACCACTCTTGATCCTTGCATCGTCTACAGCTTGTTTGTCCCAGTCCTTTTTCGGTGCCTTTTGTAAAACATCACACTTTGATCATCGTGTCATTAACAGGTCCTTTTGCTGGTAACCGGTTACATCTGCTTCGGAGCCACCTTGTTCTCCTTTTGGGAAAAATGGAGCTTCCTGGACGGCGCTTACTTCAGCTTCATCACGCTAAGTACCATCGGCTTCGGCGATTTCGTCCCGGGGTCTGCACTCTTCGAGCAGGGCGCCACATCGACCACGGGACAGGCCAAGTTGATCATCTGCTGCTTTTACCTGGTCCTGGGGCTGGCCATCATCGCCATGTCCTTCAACCTGGTTCAGGAGGAAGTGCTACTCAAATGCAAGGACCTCGTGCGGAGTCTCAAGAATCTGGTGTCTTCGGACGAGGCTACATCATCGGCGTCTTCTTAGCAGTCCCCACCACATCTCTTTTTTGCACCGGCGCTATGGACCATAGTCTCTGCAGGTGAGGGACTGTCTTTGATAGATTGGACAGATAGGGTCAAGGTAGCGCTTCCCTACTGGAAAGCCTAGACATTAGAAGAGTATACAGGTAGAATATAGTCGGGTACAAGCTAAAATGTGCCAATAAACACCATCACGTATGTACAAGCCACGGCATTAAATCTCTCTACGGACCAGTCAGGAAAGGCAGTATCCATGACGAGCCGCGTGACGTCATCACAGAACTGCGCCTGGGTTACGGGCTATTTGCGCATCGCGGAAGAAACACTTGGTGGACGCTTAAGCTTCGCCTTTAAGGGTGGGACGCAACAGCGCTATCGGGCCCCGTTCTCAAGGCCTTCTTATTCGCTTCTCATGCTCTTCCTGCCAGTGAGCGGGAAGCGCGGCAGTCGTGGCCTATACTTCATCTGGTGAGTTGCGTGCAGCAAAGGCAAAAAAGCACAGGCGCGAGCGCTTGCTTTTCAGATTTGGCTTGCTTTCACGAGCACTCGCGGAAGGAAAGCAAATCTAAAAGCCATGTGCCCGTGTCTATGCCTTTGCTTTTGCTGCACACAACTTCTGAGACAAGTCAGTAGCCTTCTGGCTCGCCACCAAAGTGTCGTGGGTTCGAATCCCGCCTAAAATGTTTCAAATATTTCTTTAAGACAAATAAAGTACTTTATACAGTGAAATCATTTCAGACATCCGACCTTTAATTGGCATTGCATTTCATGTTTTTTAATCACTTTCCCGCGAGCGTTATGGATTGTCTGAAATTCCAGCGCAAGGTCATGTGCCTGCATGACCCTGTCAACCAATAAGAATTTTCCCGTCACGCCACCGACGCCGGCATGTCTGCCACGCCACCGAGGCCGTCTTTTCTGCGACACGAGCTTTTTAAAGCTATCACGTTAAAATGACTGGTGGTAATGATCGTGTGGGAGGAGCTTCTGAGGCAGTCTTAGATTGTATCTCACTATAGTAACTAGGTTCATAGCCTCCTTCATATGTTATACAGTACCGTATACAGCACACTGTATACCTGCGGATTACTAGGTATGGCTATAGCTCCTCTATACCCATATGTGTAGGAGATTGTGATATGGCATAATTGGAATCGGTTAGCTCGATCGCTCCTTCTTTTATGCCCTCTAAGCGCCATTATCTTTTCCTGGTATAGTTTATATCAGCTCTGCTATAGTGGGGAACGCAGGGATAGAACGAACCAATCAAGATGACCGGTTCTTTCCCCCTTAAGTCATTTTATGTGCAATGATAACTCCGTTCATGAGGTTTTTTATGAGTGTCCAATGCAGCCACATACGCAAAAAGAATAATATCGGCCGGAATTACAACTGCACAGGAGGAGGAGGAGTGAAAGCGCTATACGCATTCATAGCTCGCGTAAACAAGTGCCATTAAGATCAAGAGACCGATCTCCCCAGCCAGTTTTGTTACTCAGTCGTGATACAATGCACCGTGGGAACTTGGGTTTTTCCGCACGTCCAACAGCAGCCTAGCTACGAGACGTGCCTGAGCAGAGCACGAGATGGCACGGACTGTCGCGTGCACTGTTTTTAGCCTCATGTGTACTGAAGTTGTGGCGGCCTAACGCGTGCGTGTAACGTTTGAGGAGATCGGTCTATAGTAGAGGGTGTTCCTTTTTAAGCGTAACATGTTTGCTTAAAAAGAAAAGCCGTTAAAGATACACTAAAATGGTTAATGAATTATACGGCCAGGGGTACATATTATTGGTGGCTAATCATCACGATACATTGCGTAATGAACTAAACGTTGCTAACTTTTTAATGAATGAAGATAGACACATGGTTTCAGTTAGAAGCTTGCTGACGGTTATCGAACACTTCTAAAACAGTTACTTTTAGAATGACTTTGAGCGCGTGGGGAGCGCAGATGTGCGCTAAAGTTACCTTTCGTGCCACACAGGAATACGGCTGGGGCGAACAAAACCAGAACTTAAGAAAGGAAAAAATCCCGCGAACGCGTTATCACACCGGTAACCTTGCTCCTGCTGCACGAGTGGTAACTTTAGCGCTTCACCGTTCTTACCACGTGCTCGAATTCTTTGTAATATTGAGTGATTTAGTGATGATCGATGATGCTCAGCAAGTTTATAATTAGAAACATGTTTATTCTCAATAATTAAAACGTTAATTCACATATTTTAGTTAATTAGCCGACTGAACGCTACGATCAGCCGACTATGCTATGACTTCCTGGCCGTATAACTCACCTGCACAAATCACATTCAGTAAAGTTTTCGTGGCTTTTCTTTATAACAAATATGTTAAACCTCAATACAAACACTCTGCCTAATGCTATGCTGAAAGTTATTTGGAAGACATTAACTTGTAATATTTTATTGAAACTGTTCGTATTCAACACAAAACCAAGAAAGTTCAAAGTTCAAACCGAAAGCTCAAAAACAATCAGTTCCCAATGTTTCGAGGTCCTTTTTCCTCAGGGGTGACTATACTGTGTTTCATGCTTAATGTGCATCGCTGTCAAAGCTACTAGCGCGAGCATGGGGCTTGATCTCGTTGATCATTTGCACGCGTTCTCGCGCAAACCAAACCATAGTCGAAGCCACGCGCTCGCGCCAGTAGCATTGACAGCGTTGCACGCTAAGTATGAAACAGAGTATAAACAAAATGGGACAGCGAGAGCTTTGAACTCTTCATCCTCTTCTACCGAGTTGATGTGTTGTTAACATGACGCAAATAGATGGTAAGGGACCGAGGGACCTGATAATGTTCCCCTGTGTGTTCTGAATATGCCACGACTCCAAGGACAGATGTTTTCGGATATGGCTCCAAGTACCTCGCAATGTTCGGCGAGGGCGCTAACCTCGCGAGCGAAATTGCGCACATCGTTCTGGTGCTGGCGCATGATTTCGATCGCGAGCGTAGCGCCGTCGACGAACAATGTGAGGTACTTAATCATCGGATCGACTTCGTGGACGCGCACGTGATAGACATGGAGCCACATATCCGAAAACGTCTGTTCTTGGAGTCGTGGCATATTCAGAACACACTGGGAAACCTTAACAAGTCCCCCAGTGCCTTACCATCTATTTACGCCGAGGCCTGCATCATGTTAACAAAACATCATCGGTAGAAGAGGAAGAAGAGGTCGAAGCTCTCGCTGTTCCATTCCATTTAGTTACACCCTGAAGAAGGAGTAAAGTCGACCCCGAAATGTTGGAAACCGATTGTTTCTGAACTTTTGGTTTGAAATTTTTGTTTTGTACTGATTTTCCAAACCAGCAGATTTCTGTCGAAGATGTTTACTTTGTTCGTATTCATCAGAATATGTAAATGCACTGCTTGAGAGTACCTGCGTATAAGGAGAGCTGCAAGCGGTAAACGTTTATCTATTCTTTAAAGGGAAGCTGAAACAGTTCTTGAAAAAAACGAGTTAGAGGTGAATTCTGGTGTATTTTTATCCCGTGAATCTGAATATCACATTCGTTTTCCCTGAAGATGCAACTAAATAGCGAGAAAACGCGAAAAATCTCCGACCTGTTGTTACGTCATAAAAGGACCTTTCGGCCGCCAAGCGCGTGTACTGCTGTGGGCAGCGCGTGCAATGGCAAGCTTGCCAGGTCTCTTTCTGACCTTCTTGAAAATAGCAAGAGTGCGCGTTCATAGCTTTGGCAGGCGCTGAAGATGCGCGAGAGCAGAGATTCCGAAAACTCCTTTTGTGACGTCATGCCCCGGGAAGGAGGGGCGCTAGGCGTACTTTAAAAATTAATTTCTGAAGGCTCCGTGCGCCAAATTGAAAAATAATCTCGATATTCCTGATCCTGGAGGTCGAATGAAGGCCATTGAAGTGTTTTTTCTCAAATACAAAACCGCTTCAGTTTCCCTTTAAGCAAGACTCGCCACTATATTTAGAGCTTTAGGAATCTTTATAGCAAACGACAACTGCATCTAGACGTATATAAGAAAAAAAAAACTCACTCACTCGATTCTTTAATAAATTTAAGGTCCTAATTATTTTGATAAACCCTGGAGCAAAGAATCTGTTGTGCGTGCATTATGTGCGTGCGTTAAAATTTGTATGCTTCGTTACGGTGAGCATTGGGTGGTTTCGGATGCGTCGCATGCGCGACCAACACATAGTGCTACCCTGGTTTATCAAAATGATTGAGGAAAGTATGAATTTACTGGGGGGGGGGAGGCAGAGTGTGTGCGAGGAGTATGCTGTTGGTATGAAGTTCCCACGAGTTCTGCTTCATCAAAGGTGCGCCTAGCGCACTCAGATACACACGCTGCGCTCTCCCCAGGAGCGTTAATTATGATCCGCCCAATGGCGTCGCGAGATCACATGGAGAGCTGCGCCCCGTCAAAGGCGAGCCAGTGGATTTGTTGTTCGAATGCTCTTTATTGGCCTCTTCTGGGCGCCGATGGACCTCTGTTGCTGCAGCCTCCCTAGTCACATATTGCAGTCTCACGCGCTCCTGTTTGCTTACCCCTTGTCGCACCGGGCAAAGGCGACAGGCTGAGTCGATTCCAGCTCTAATATTTGGGGTTGTGTGGATGTTTATACAGCGTATAGTTGGTCAGCCATTTCAAAGTTGCGACGAGACACTCGCTGTAGGTGAGCAATTTAGCCAGTGCGGTACAACCGCTAGCCTAGGGTCTTTCAACGTGCACCACACAGAAACACGACCGCGCGGCGGTACGATGCTCATACAGATTGAAACGGGGAGGGTTGGGATTGAACCCAGGATCTCTGGGTTCTGCAGCGCGAGCTTTCGCTCCACGGACTCCGAGCTGGTGTGCGCTAGCCCACTCGGCCACCAGTCCCCCGATTCCAGCCCTTGGTGAATCTTGCTCGTGATAATTAATTATGGCTAAATATATTTCTACGCGCTTTGCATGGTTATGCGTTGTCGCGTAAGGGCCATGTATGTCTTACGTTGCCTTCACCGGCATCTAAGCATTTTTTATTATTCTCGAGCAGCATGACATTGTATTTTTTTTCTCGCAATCACACCGAAACCTGGGAAGTCTTAGCACGAAGTGAGTAAAACGAGACAAGGAAACGTGAGGTATATATTTATTGCAGAAAACATACTTGCCAACGTTATTTCTCGATCCTTACGCTATCATGTAAATACTTGTAAAATCGTACAAAAATAGAAAGTACATATGTCCACATGGCTAATCCCTGGAGGATAAATGATAATCTTACGAAGTAAACGACAAATACCGAACCATTATCACAAACACAAGTACATATTACCGGAACTTCATTATACGTTAGCGTCGGCCGGACTCAACGTATCGTTGAAAAGTTTCAGGGGCACTAGGCGGCGTTTGGGCTCGTCCAAAGAGCTAATTTTTGTCAGTACTTTTAAGTCGCTGATCGACCAGCCGGTCTGGCCCTTCAGACAGTGCTAGCATGATTCCGGACGTGAGAATCATCATGACACCCTCAGGTGCTGAAATGTGCTGATCGCTGAAAGGGTGCAGTTAATATATTTGCTGGGTATCACTGGAGCGCCACTCGCATCCTTACGCATCTGTAAAGTTTTCACGCCTTGTGCAGGGGTTTGTATTAAGAACCGAAGACAAGCAACCTGCGCCTGCGACGGTCGAGTTGGCGTTATCAGAATAGTTTTGTATAATGTTTCTATTTTCGCCTTTAGTTACCACGTCGTAGCGTTATGAAAGGGCAGACGACATGTCAGTTTGAACGACCGACGCCACACCTTCACCGGCTTCCTCTGAAACCCACGAGGTGGCGATTCGATCTCTGAAAAGTGCGTGTATACGAGTTCTTTCAAACCGACATCGGTTACTGCACCTGTCGATCTAACAATTCTTCTGAAATAGGCATCCCATGTCTGTGGTTCATTGTGATAAAAACTCATGTCCCCGCTCGCGGGCTCACCGGTACTTGTAGAGGAGCTTAAAGGTATATGGTAGGCAAAACGCAAGCGACTGTGTTAGCTATTTGAAAGTGGTCACAGTTCTGCAAGAGGTTTGGGAAGTGTTTCCCGAGTCATAAAACACTTATCGGTTTGGCCTGTGTCATCCTTGCATTGACGTCCCATCAGCTGCCATTGCGGGGTGCTTTGCAGCTTAGCACCTTCCACAGCACGTATTTCACACCAATAAATTTGCTTTCCTCAGCCAAAATAAGCGAAAATGACCACCAGCATGCTGCGATGACGTCACGGGCAAGCCATGTATGTGAAGAGTAAGAGCAAAATACGGAAAAAATGAAGAACAAAAAAGAAGACATATACGCATCGGTAAGATACTACTGCTGCTAGTGTATCATTTGCTTACCTGCCATAAAAAGATATTATTCATTTTGCAATATTTATGTTGGGAATGCTTAAAAGAGGCTAAAAATTTAGTTGGCATGAGCATTAATCGCGCCGAAGAGGCTGCCTTCACAGTCTCATTTATTCGCCTTCATAAGATTTATTTGTCGACACAATAAGATGCAAAGCGAGTTCAACTACTGCCTTTGGTCAGCATAAGGACGCCATACGTTTTGACAAGACATTTGGTAGAAGTAAAAATTTCAGGATCCCTTGCTATGATGTTGACAGAATATCTTCAGCTGCGTCTGAAATATACAAGGTGTGTTTGCATCAAATATGACGAAGTACTAGCAAGACTGTCCCGGACAGTCGTGTTTTCATAAAAAAGGGGGTTACTGTCAAAGTGGCTAGGGGTCTCAACGTCTGATAGATATCACGCGTCAGCGATGACTTGATTCGTCGTGGGTGGTATCACTTGGAAGGCGTAGGTAAGCTTCTTGCTGCGGCAGGCGCTGAATGTGTTGTCAAACTTGAGCACGTCTGGAAACAACAAAGATTGAAATTAGTTGATACAAAAAGTAAGTTCAGGGGGAACTCAATGCGGTGATTGACTGAGGGAGAAAAGGAGGCAAGAGCGCCAGGGGACGTCAAAAGGCCGAGCTCTGGTTAGAATGAGTAGTGGGTAGACCTAAAGCCAGCTTCCGTAGTCTCCATCCCCACCGCACTCGCCGTACACGTTAGAACGTGGCACATCGGCATCTGGCGTTGGGCATTCACATTCGAATGCGTTGACGAGTGAAGGGATACAAAGGCATCCTTTGACTTAGAGCATGTTGTTGGGCGAGTTGGTACTGGGTTTGAAAAATATAGTAGCGCATGAGACGAGGACAAAGTAGGAGACTGGACAGCACGGAGGGCTGCCTTCAACTGTTTAATCATCGAAAATCGGGAAATATATGTGGCGTGCAAGTTCGCCTGTTCTTTAAGCACCTCGTGCGTTTTGTTACCCCCAAATCCGCCCACGAGCCTTCGTTTCCCCCCGACCTGAATCATTGATTGTGCCCCCTTGGTTGCCTCGTGATCGTGCCTCTCCTACGCGTCATCTATGTTGTCCTTTGATCAGAGTGCCCTTTCTTGCGTTCCGATGCTCTCATGACGCATTGTGGAACACTTGCTGGCCGTATACACCGCGAACATCGCACTTTCAACCAGTCCCAGACCTCGCCGCCGCTCGCCAGAACGCTACCTTCTTATTTATGAGGCCAATTGAGGCAACGCTGACACAGCGGGTACCAGATCTTTTGATGACTTCTGCCTCGATTATCTCCATTACGGTCTGATCCTTATGTCTGCCCGATGCCGCAGTCTTGGCAGTGAACTGAGAAATGGCCCGAGCTGTTAACGTGTAGGTTGTGCTAGCGTAACCTGTCATTTAAACATCTGCCTGTTTGTTCCAGGTACTTCTTTACCCATTACAACGGAATGCGGAAGGGGCTCGCAACGACACCTTCTGCGAAGGCAACAAGCGGGCTTGTGTGTTTTTACACGCAGCACAGCGAGGCTTTGTGGAAAGGCTTCGTCAATATACACAACTTGGCGAGCTTTTCTGGCGCAGAAAAAAACAAAACGATTTGTGTGTTTATACGATTAGCTATTTTCTAAAGGTTGTGCGCAGTTTCGTGCATATATGGCACAACTACTATCTTTTGTTTTCTTCTGGTTTCACCTGGATTTGAGTTTACTTTTGCTCGCAGCTTCTGTGGAAGCCCTTCCGCAACCGATATTATCACATCAGACATCACAGATGACAGCCGAATTATCAGGAAGGGAAGCCTAACTTTCGCCCATATTTGGCTATGTGGGGAGTGCTTGCACTCATTCGGCGATTTTTGCCCAGAGAGGCCAGACGACAACCGGACTACCAGGGAGTGGAGCCTAACTCTGACACTTCTTTGGCGAATTAAGGCCAAAATACCCAAATTCTTAGCAAAGGAGGTCAGATTTGGCTCAATTTTTGGCTTATTCGGGATTCTCAAGGCCCATAACTCCCGGACCATTGCCAAAAATCGGGCCAAAGTTTTGTGCTGCATGGACCTTTTTAAACAAGTTTAGAATGGGATGAGTGATATGTTAAGCAGGGCTTATTCGCTTCAGGCGGGAAGTCAAACATGCACGATGCTCAGAGAGTGTGAGTTTGATGTCAAGATACTGTATGACAGTATCTACTGGTACCTGATGCGTTTCGGACCGCCTGAGTGCTTTCTTCGTAAGAAAGGTTTTTAAGTTTGTTGATGCTCTTTTAGTCTTTCTTTACCAGGATATATGCCCCACTTCCACTCGGCCGTGACAGTTTCTTGACCGTTTTTGTAGATGCCCTTCCTCTCCAATGTACGCATCAGGTACCAGTAGGTAGTGTCACTCAGTTTCTCGACATCAAGCTCACCCTCTCTAAGCATCATGTATGTTGGACTTACGAGCCTAGAGCCAATAAGCCCCTGTTACCATATCATTTATCCCATTCTAAACTTGTTAAATGATTGATTGCAAGTTTTCGCCTCATTAAGACCCTTTGAAGGTCGTGCCACTATGTGATACATTCGAGTCTGTTGGAGCAGTCTGAACGCCTGTTGTCTGCCAGGTTCCCGAAGGCTGTGCTGGTATCGGTTGCGGAAGGGCTTCTACAGAGACCGCGAACAAAACTAAACTCTAATCCAGGTGAAACAAAAAGAAAACGAAAGATATCAGTCCATCCATATATGCACAAGACTGTGCACAACCTTAACATAGCTATTCGTATAGACACAAAGGTGGTTGTTTTTTTCTGCATCGGAAAAGCTCGAGAAAGTTGCCTAAGCTGACGAACGCTTTCCTCAAAGTCTCTCAGGGCTGCGTAAAGAAACACAGAAGCCCGTTTGTTGTCTGCGCAGAGGGGCACATGTATCAAATTTCGTTGTCATGCGGAAAGAAGTACGTTGGACAAACGGGCAGATGTTTAAATGACAGGTTACGCGAGCACAACCTTTACCTTAACAGCTATCGAGATGGCCATCTCTCAGTTCACTGTCAAGACTGCGGCTGCAGGCCTCTGTTCAACACGTGCCCTGTTCTTGCCAGACATAAGGATAAGACCGTAAGGGAGATAATCGAGGCAGACTTGATCAAAGGACACGGTGCAGGCTGTGTCAGCGTTGCCTCCATTGACCTGATAGATAAGGGGGTAGCATTCTTGCGATCGGCGTGAGGCCTGGGATTGTCTGAGAGTGTGATGATCGCCGTGTATATATTTCCAAATTTGTGATGATTCTACAGTTGAAGTCAGCACCCCGTGTTGTCGTCTCTTTGTCCTCGTCTCAAGCGCTACCATGTTTTTTTAATACGCTTTTTCTGAACTTCACTCGTGAAACACGTTAGAATACGAAAGGCCGGCGTCAGGCGTTTGGCTCTCGCAGTCGAACGCGTTCGATGAGTGCCGTGGAGACAAAGGCAGCTAGCTTTAGTTCTATACATTAATCATTCCAATTAGAGCTCGGCGTTCCGACGTCCCAGAGCGCCTCTCGTCTCCTCCTCTCCCTCAGTGTAATGACTTCCAGGTTACCGGGATACCTCCATACAGTATCGTACTACTTGTACAAGTTAATTGCACAGTGGATGCTTAAGAAGTAAATGTTATATTCAAATTTGTTCACCGTTGTCACCCTCGTGTATGTCTGCCATTAGAAAATGTGACATTTTTATTATCAAATATCCATGCTTAGTTTTTCTATTCTTTTCCCGTCTTACGAAAAGCTATTTATCAAAATCGAATGAGTTTTCTCGACTGTACCATGTCTACGTGGTCATTTCGTCGATAAAAAAACGCTAAATTGACTAGCCACTGGGTGGACAAATAAAATTCTTTGTTTTTTCAAAGATGTCACAGAGTGCAACAGTCCGTTGTACCAGTCGATGGCAGTGCATCGAAAGGACAAGTAGCTTTAAGAAATTTCACGAGACAAAATTTATCACATCATTGAAAGCACTGACTAACGTTCTATCGGAAAGTTTTTATTATATTTTTCTTTTACATGTACAGTGCGCAACACGCTTTGCAAGATAACAAAAAATGAGCTTGTTCCAAATGCTTATCTCGAAAGGGTATGGTTACCTGCACGAAATGCTACTGTAGAGCTTTGTGCCCCCAATAAGCCCTTTGCACCAGACAAGCAGCTCTGGTGCCAGCTTTTAAACTCTTGGAAAAAGAAAAAAAAAAAAAGAAAGGCTCGGCGTTTGTACATTTTTGTTGACAGGGTCACGCTCTGTACGTAAACAATTTTAACTAGTCATAGGTGCGCGTTGTATTTTTTTCATTCAAAATTCCAACTTTCAAATAGGAAAGGTGCGCGTTATACACTGGGGAGGGTATTTCAGAGGAAAGTTGCCACACTGTTGTTGCTGCCTCGTTCTTGGAGGTGCATTGAGATTGCAACAATCGGTCAAAAGGAACCACAGGGCCTTTCTGAGCGCTCTATAGGCGCAAAAAGTAAATCATGTATAGTTAGTAATGAACGCAGTGAATTTAAACTTTTCACAAAGGTGTCTTTAGGTAGTGAATTTATCATACTGAGATATTGTAAGTAATTGGTTTCGGGAAAACAATTAGGCCTAAAAATCCAGCTTTTTTCTACACACGCGGAGAACGGTAAATTTATACAGTCTGCTCGAAGGTGGTACCAGACGCACTCCGATTTCTGGGAATTGCTTTCGGGTGTTCATCTGGAAGCGTTCATGTTTTTTAATGTATACTGTGGCATTTGTGAGCAGCAGCGTCTGCTAAATTGATTTTTACAGTTTTGTTCTCTCTGCATACAGTTTTACAGTTTTGCTTCCTCAGTCGCACGTCAAAAGATCCCAAGGTGATCGATATTAATCCTCCGCGTTTCAGATTGGTTGGGTTAACACGAAAAACCCCAAATTTTGCCTTAGCTTAAGAAGCGCAGGGTAAATATCGTAAAGGTGCAGGCGAGCTGTTGAATATTATCCATGTTGGATTGATCTAAGACTGGGGTAGAGATGAAACGTCAAAACGTAGAAGAGACAAAAATAGACAGGATAACGTCTCAATAACGAGACGTCGTCCTGTCTATTTTGTGTCTCTTCTACGTTTTGACGTTTCTTCTCTACCCCAGTCTCCGGTTAATCCAACATGGTTAAGCGCAGGGTTTTAGATTCACGCTCGTTAATCCATGATTGTCTGTTCTTATCGGCGGCGCAGAGGCTGCCGAGCAATAGTGACAAGCCATCAGAAACATTCATCGATCGTTTTCCCGCGTTGTGACCAGGTCCCGAACATCCTGTTGTACGTACAGGTTCCGGTCTCCTGGCAGAGGACACTGCCGTCACGGGGCCGCAGGTGCGAGTCCTCCCGCTCCCAGGGCTGCACCACAACTTCGTCGCCGCTGCCCGAAGTCCGGGCGGTCACGCTGAAGCCGATGTCGTGGTCCTCGGTCTCGAACTGCCAGCAGAGCCGAGAGCCCCCCTGGTCCACGGTCACGGGGACCTCGAGGCAGCTGCGACGTTCCACGGACACCGTGGTGCTCTGCACCGAGTCGGCCCCGTTGACCGAGTCGGCGCCGTTCAGGCTATTGCGGCGCACGTACTCGTCCTCCCGAATCGGCGTCCACACAGTGATCTGTGCCAAGAAGACATGAGCGTTGAAAAAAAGACGAGCCTGTGAATGTGCGCTCGCTCGCGTACGAGCGAAGGTGTGGGGATGTACGGGACGAGAGGGGCATGAGGCCGTACGCTATCAGAACTAACATTATAAGTTTAGCCGCCCATACGTATGCGCCGACTATTCGATATTTGGCGCAAGGGGAATATATGCGCCGAGAAAATGAGGAAGGGGAGGAGAGTGCGCGGAGACGTCGGAACGCCGAGCTCCGGTTGGAACGATCAGCGGGCAGACGTAAAGCCAGCTGCCTTTTTCTTCCCTGCACTCGAAGAACGCGTTCGAATGCGAGAGCCAAGCGCCAGACGCCTGTGTTTCGCGTTCTAAGGCGTTGAACGAGCGGACTGGAGACAAAGGCTGCTAGCTTTAGGTCCACCCACTAATCGCTCGGACCGGAGATCGTCTCTCCGACGCCCCCGCTCGCTCTCCTCTCCCCATCTCCCTCACTTTCTGGGCACAAAAACAGGCGACACCAACACTTCGCGTCCTAAGGCAGTCCATATCAACACCTCGTCGCGCGCCGGAGAAGGGGGTGAAGGCAAGTCTCGGCAACCTGAGATGGGTGCTGGAAGCTGAAAGTTGTACAGAGAAGAGGAGCGTCACTGACCAAAAGCGACAAAAGAAAGGAGGGAAGAAGATATTGTCGGAGAGAGATACATAAGAACTTCTCTATTTGGCTAACACTATATCCCCGCTGCTATTTTATGGTCCACAACGCTTTCAACTTTGGACTTATTACGCCTCTGTACGCTCTTGAGAGGCTCTTTTCGCTTCTATTTTTAACGCTAAAACGGACATGTTTCGTGCCTCCACATCCAGCCTCCGATCATAGTGCGAGTGACGATTGAGAGGACTGGGCGCTGGTGTAGATAAGATTCCACGAGAGTCATATTCGGCGGTGCGTGTTGAAGCCCTGTGGGTTTAATTAACGCGTGTATATGGTAGACTTTAGACCAACAGGCGGCTCTGACGTCACGCAGCTGCGGTGGCGCTGCTGCCGACGCACGCCCAGACGTATCAGTTGACGCGGTTTCCTGCGCAAGCGCAGTGCCCACGTGGAAATCTGGACGCGTTTGTCGCCCGGATGTAGGTCTATATTGGTTCAAAGATTCGGAAGCAGCGATGCCGCGAGTCGGAAATATATCCGCGCCTTACATCCGTGCAGTGTTCTACAATGTGCGACCGCTTCGGCCACATGTAGATCTGCAGAGATTGCTCGTCCCGCAGCGTCATGACCATGTCTTTGGCGCAAACGATGAGCCAGCCAATGCAGTGAGTCAGCAACGTCCCGTGTATGTCGCTCTCTCGCTGATTTCGCGTGAATCGCGATGACACGGAGGTCAATTGCTTTTGGCGCAACCAGCATATTTGGCCGTGGTATAGCAGCTATAGTGTCCAGAAGTAAATGTTTATTTCTATGCGTCCAAGGAGGGCCCGTCAATGACGTTATTCAGCAGTATGGTGGCAAGCGTGTGTTTTTACACAGCGAGAGCTATTCATTTTATTATAGGTGTGAAATCATAAACCCCGACATTAGTGCGTGCCTCAATACGCATCTTAGCTTCGCACGTACTGAAAGCCAAGCTTGGCTCGACACTGCGAATTTCGAAGTCTTTTCGAGCGAGTGAATCATTACACGTTTTCCTCGAGTGGCGGCACATGCCGAGCGAAACAGCAACTAACAGCATGGGAAAGGTATGGCCTAGCTGATTCTATTATGAACTTTGGGATTTGTTCTTGAGGTTCTATCTATGGCAGTTTCTTTACTGCCAGGGTGTCCAGAACTCACCCCACCCTGCATTCCCTAAGCCATCAGTGACCACTGGCGGCATCAGTCTCGTTTCTCACGTGATTATCAAGAAGAGCGCGGGCGCTTTCAAGCATTACGGTGCGGCATTAACAGACCTTTCGCCGTGGTGGAGCGCGGAGCTTCTTGCTTTGATAGGTGCCTCAGCTGAATGAGCGGGAGTTCCTGACAGAGCTATGCACTAATTATTTTATACAGAAAAAGGAATAGAAGTATAGGTCAGGAGAAAGTCAGCTGCACAAGCTGCCAGGAGGACCAAGATTGAGCATATAGCTTACAAACTAGATCTACGCATAAGCGCAGAAGCTTCGGTCCTAGATCAATTTAATTTTAATATTCACTCTTTCATCCTCTCGGAAACTATAAAGAGACTGGCAATAAAACACGGTTTAAGCGTAGTAATACAAGACACTAGAAATAACTAGCGGCTTTGTAATCATTGCGTGTTCAATAGCAATGGTCGTGGCATTTTACTCGAATTCGACATATAATGCTGCACTTGTGGACGCTTTGTGCGCATGGGCTGAGAAGGGGAGGAAAAATGGACACAGACGTTCTGCTGCACAAATCATTATGTACTTAGAGCAACAGCGATACTGAAACTGTTCTTGCTGCAAGGTCAGTAAAACTGTAACCGACTCGAGATATTGGTGGCCCCCATTGTTGAACAAGGACTCGGCGATTTCCGAGAAACTACGAGAATACGTGTTGTGTAAAATGAAACAAAGGACATCATCGAAGTCGAGTGCCTGCATGGTTCGTTGTTGCAAATCATGATTAATGACGCTAGAGGCCGACGCTTGTGGACGGTTCCTGATTATGTGCATGAGCTCTATATATAGCAGCGATTATTACTGGACAGATAAGTTTCCTCTTGAGCTTTACGTCCTATTTCATTGCAGAACAGAGGGAATTTACGACGATTGTACGCACACTTCACGAAGACAAAAATGATGCTAAGACAAAGCAAGTACCATACGTTCATTTGGTCAAATGGGCTTGTACGCTTAGCTTCTGTACTTAAAATAAGGTTGCCATGCTAAAGGTTACGAGAACATATAACTCTTAAAATTAAGGGCCACATTCGCCCAGACAAAAAATGCATCGAATTACTTCAAGTCATAGGTGCAAAATCATTGATTCACGACTACCTCACCAGGAAGGCATGTTCTCTAGCATGCCATATGCTAAATAAGCTTGGTGACTTGGGATTCAAGCGCTTAAAAATGCCTTAGCATCACAAGATCCATTTATAACATCATCGAATCAAATGTTTGATCTCTGTGATTTAGGCTCACTCAGTAGAATTTTTTTTGTCAGTTTATACGAGTTTATAAATGCTTCTGTCACACGAGTCTGGTTGCACTGTACCTCCCATAGTTCGGTGTGCGGAATCAAGCTGCCAAGTTTACAACATGATAGGCGAGACAACGAATATACTCAGCATGGGGAAAACCGCACGGGGTCCAACTGAAGTCCCTCCTTATGAGTGGGGTTCGGCTTTTTAGGTATGCACCGATAAACACTGAAAATAACTCCTGAGCCAGTTTAATAATAATAAAAAATATGTATAGCCAGAAGTAAAGTTTTCTTTAAGTAAGAAAACCCCACGCTTCAGGGGAAAAATACCATTATCTATTGCTCTTTTGGCCTTGACTCGAAACACAGCTTACAGTGAACTGTTCGCGAGGCTGCTTCTTTTTTTTTCTCAGGAACCACAAGACTTGTCTGGTTTCGTTCTTTAACTTCGACGTTTTCCAAGCATTCAGGTCATGCACATGTTTTCAGAAAGCTGGGAAATACCGCGGCCGTTTTTTTTTTCGTGTTAAAAATAAGCCGCACTAAATGCCGATTTTTGTTAAACACCAAAAATGAATACAAAAAAAAAAGAAACACCAAATATATCCGGGATAAATAAGGTCGGCAAAAGCACCCCCAAATTTTGAGAAAATTGAATCGCGAAAACACAAAACCCTGCTTATAAAAAACCACTTTAAAAAATGGGTTCATTTTTAGGGCTTCGCAAGCTTCACTCAAAAATCTTTAAGCGACGAGAAAAATAGTAATTCGAGTTGAAGTTGCACCGCTTAGTTTTCGGTGGAAATTCGAGGCGTTCCAGCTAGGCCACGACCGATATATCGAAGAAATATTCTAGCACAACGAGCGTGGGTATTTTTATTTTTAATTCTTGTTTCTCTACCTAATACGTTGAAAAAATGTCCCGCGTGTTTTTCACGGGCGCGCACTATATAGTATTGACGTACAATTCTATGTTATTTAACCTTGCTTTGCAATACCGTTATTCTTTCGTCTCGCGACAAACAGAATATCAGTGAAGTTCTGCGCGTTATCCCGATATTGCAGTGCTCTCTCTCTCTCTCTCGCTCTCTCTCTCTGTCTCTGTCTCATTCTGAGTTTTCTAAATATCAACAAAAGGTAGTTTCATCGAATTTTGCTGGCGTCCGAGCTAGGACAAGGGTTGTCACAAGCGTGTCCAAAAGAAGTGCCCATCCTTCCCTCACTTTTTTTTTGTCATTTTGTGGGAAAAAAATGAAGAAGAAGGTGTATATACATATTACGTATGGATATGATACGTAAGCTTTCGCATTAAAAGCCGCGCATTATCTGCGCCAAACGTACAGCACTACATTACGTGAGCATAACGTTTGATAAGCTTATCAAAAGAGCGATACCCAAGATAGAAACCCAGTTTCTTCAGAATGCGCTTTGGTGATGGCGATGACCTATCGACTTCATGCTTTCGGGCTTAAAACGAATAGAACGACCAACGCGTAATCTGTGTATCACTGCTAGTAGAGTAGCATGCTTTCCGGGTCGTCCTGATACAGCGATCTCACGGCCCTATTTTTCTACGCAGTTTTTTTCTCCGTCGATGAGATACGTGAGAATTAAACGATATCTTTAAGCGTAGATTATCAGCTTCGTGGCCTTTTTATGTATATTAAAGTTCTACCTTGTGTCAAGGCTAGCGACACAAGCTCGTACCAGCTAGCTTGCAGTACGAGATAAGTAATCATTACCGGTGGCTTCAGTGCCTGACTACGAAACGTATATACGCGAAGGGGTTGAAATAATTGCCCGAGTCCCGTAGATTTAGGCATATTTCTCTCGGTCCTTTAGGAGTTAAAATTACGTTAAACGTTAAAGGTGGGTACACTCATTTGCACTTGAGCGTGCTCGGGTGGGCTGCATTCTCTTGTAATCACTACAGCGTGCCCAGATTTCGGAACGTTTCCAACTGCACGATCGGGGTGAGGTCCCGTGTTGTATGGGCAACGTTTCCAATGCGAGCTGGGAGGGGGTGAAGATAGCACTAATCATGTGCAAACCACTCCTCCTCTCCCCCTCTCTCTTCCTCGTCACGCGACGACGCAATGCCTGCGCACCTGGGAATAGGTTGCCCAGGATTTGCCTACCATTAAATTTGCCAATGGTCTCCGATTTGAGTTTATCACTCTCCTAAGTCTGGGCTCTCTAGTAACCGCTTGACACGCTGGCGCCATCTTTCGGGTAGCCGTAGAACACGTCCGCCGTCTCACTAAAACCGTGCAGTACAGCCAAAGCCACAGGGAGAGAGCGTGTCCGCACCTTTTCAAGGGAGGGAAAGGAGGATCAGGAGAAAGAGGCGGGGATTCCCAGCCTTTCTTTCTTTCCTGTTCCTCCTTTCCCTCTTCTTGAACGGGTTGGGATACGCTCTGTCCCAAGTAGCTTTGGCTGTACTGCAAGGTTTTAGTGAGACGGAATATAGATGAGAAATTTTGTAGTATTGGGAAGAACAAATCCACGTACTATTTATCAGAAATAATCGCTTACAACATTGTCAGATTAGTTTCGAGTGCGACATAATAGAATGATGCGTAAAGAAAGAATTTATGAAAAATATATCCACAGATGTGGAAGGGTTTCAGGGCTACCCTATAGATGGCGCCAGTTGCCACTGCGGGTCAGAGCCGTGATATGGGGAGAGTTTGGTCGATCCATGATCTCGCCGCCGTAACGCTCTCCTCCCGAGCGAGCCAATCAGCACGCGGCGCAGAGCGAGAGGCATGAGCGCATGCGCGTGAACTCCCGGCTGCTCCCAGCTGAGTGGGGAGGGCCGCCATCTTCGATCATTCTCCCGGCAGAATGCATTGGATCGCCATCCAAATCTCGATTATTTCCTTTTATATCGGTGGCTCTGGCAAGAAAATGATATACTGTTATTCCTCGGTGGGTTAAAAAGCTAATAAATGAAGTTTTTTCGACGTATGGCCACAAACGTTTATTCAGGCGAAAAAGAAGTCGGCCCGTAGCAGACGACGCGTAGCCACAGCAGTGCTCTTCTCCCACAGCGTTGCGTCAAAACGGCGGTCGTCTCCTCTCTGCTCCCTTCTTTCTCTCTCGCTCCTTCGGCGCTCTCCTCCCTTTCGTTTACTTTTCTCCTCTCCGGCGCCTTCGTAGCCACACCCACTGGCCAAACTCTCCCAATATACGGCTCTGGTGCGGGTTTCAAGGAAACGCAAATCACCCGAGCACATTCGGTCGCAAATTTGTGAACGAGCCTTCATGTGGCAGCTGAAAGATATTGCTTGCTCCTTCATCCCCACCTGCAGCTACGTGGAAACCCTTTCGTTTCAGCAGCTTCGTTCGATTTATCTGCACCTCCTGCACCGGCGCAGAAAAGTGTAGGACCATGTACTTCCGGTGTATGGATGGAGATACGACCGGGAGAACATCGCCCTACACTTTTCTTCCCGGTGCAGGAGGCGCGGGTAAATCGAAGGGAGCTTTTATTATACGGCCCCAGTTTTCAAAGTTTCGCGCTCACGATTCCGTGGTTTCGGAGCTTCATGTACACCCTCTCTAGGCGGTGCAAATAAACTTGTCAGTTCATAACGGAAACGCTGTCTTTGGTGTGTCAAAGCGCTGCAAAGATGGCGGAAGAACAGGTCGTTTGGGAGCATTTCAGCATGGCGACCTCGGCGAAAGCTTGACGAACTAAATCCTGATCCGACGGTAAGCAAACCCTTTTCTGCAACTCTTTATTCACTCGCTATACTCCGTTTCATACTTAATATGCAACGCTGTCAAAGCTACTGGCGCGAGCGCATAGCTTTGTCTATGGTTTCGTTCGCGCGAGCACGCATGCAAATAATCAACGAGACCAAGCCTCATGCTCGCGCCAGTAGCTTTGACAGCGTTGTACGCTAAGTGTGAAACAGAGTATAGAGCTTCTGTATGTTTGGAATCAACTTGTTGAAAAAAGAAATGGCGCATTCGATTGGTCTTTGGTAGCAGTGTACCCAAAACGATCGATCGTAATTGGAACTACTCCACCTCTACATGACCGTAATAAGGTGAGTAGCCGGAACCCTTGGTTTAAGTCCACCCCTACACCCCCCCCCCCTCTCCGCCGCCAGCAAAAATAAATTTCTATTAAAAAAACAAAAACATACATGTGTTTTATTGGGAGGAGCACGACTTAAAAAAGCTCGAGGTACATTTAAGCATTTCTTGTGAGTTGTGAATGCGAAAGCATGCAAGTTGCTCGTCCGCTCCCTCTGTCGTCTGCTGCGTACTAGCGCGCGCGCGCTTCGGGATCTCGAAGGCCATGGCGTCGACGCGCGCCAGCCAATGGAACCGAAGGCGATCGCGCAAACTAGGAGCCGTTTTCGCGCTTCAAACTGATGACGTCAGCTCGCTCCATGAGACAGTTAATGCTTACGCATTAAAGAAAGTGAACTTCCTTCAGGATATTTAGAGCGCAGCTCTTAGGCGCCCGTTTCCGGCTTGAGCGGCGTCGCCGTCGCCGTCGCGGCGGCATAACCGCGGCGACATTTCGGCACCGTGCCGAAACGTCCTCGCGGGGTCACGTGACGTCAAGGGGGTCAAGTGACCTCATGGGGGTCAGGTGACCCCCTCAGGACCCTCAGGGCCCTACCTGACACCCCTCAGAACCCCTGAGGTCACGAGGGTCACGCGACGTCACGAGGGTCACGTGACCTCACGGTTACGCCGACGGCGACGGACGCCGCTCGGAGGAGGAGTAGCAGGCAGGATGAGGAGGAGGGACGAGGGTCTACCCTCCCTCAGTACCCCTCCTCCTCCTCCTCAAGAGCTGCGCTCTAATTCGGCGTTACAGGGAGTTATAAACGCCTTTCATTTTTTTAAGCACTGGGGCTACGTTTTGGATCATCTGGGTGAAGAGGCGAAAGTAGTTAATTAGTTAGCCATTAGAGCGCAGCTCTTAGGCGCCCGTTTCCGGCTTGATGTGCGTGCGCGCGTCGCCGTCGCGTGTGCGGCGTAACCGCGCGGTGCATGATGTGGTAAATGTCCTCCTCCTTGACATCACGTGACTTCTAGGCCACGTGACCCCCCCTCCCGAGGTCACCTGACCGCCCCCCCCGTGCCTTCCTCCCTCAAGAGCTGCGCTCTAATTCTGGCGTTACAGGGAGTTGTAAACGGCTTCTATTTTTTAACTCGAATATATTGCTTAACGTATTAAATCTTGAAATTTGGGGGCACACTGTTATGGAGAATGACGCTGGGCCTCCCTATATTCTAGCCGTGACGTGAAATTATTATAAATTTGTAATGTGCGCGACGGAATGAGAGATGTCATCCTTGTACACTGCTTCCAACCGAAAGTAACCCGCCGTATCGCTCCTGTGACGTTGATACCCCCGCTCTGCGCACTGCTCACCTTACCTGTGGAGCGGACACGTGTGTATCCGAGCTGGCGCACAAAGGTCGCCCTGTCGGTCTTTGTTTCCTTTTGTTTCTGGCGACGACGACACCGAGAATGCGTAAAGCCTCTCGATGTGTTTGCACTTGTCTCGCAAGTGGCGTCAAATGCACCAGTGCATGATGTCCGTGTCCTGAGCGGCCCTTGGAAGCAAAGGGCGGCTAAGCACTGATATGAGCGGCCCTTAAAAGCGAATGGCGACGAATCACCCGCTCGTGTCGCGTGTCTTGCGAGTTTCCACAACAATGGTTTGCGGTACTTGGTAGGTGTGGATTTTATTGACGGACTTTCAGAATGCGCAGACTACGGCGATGACGCGTCGTGTCAGCTAGGGTGCCTTCATGTGTGCTTTGGTTAGTGTGATGACATGTGACAATTTTGTTTCAAACGCTTTTGTCTCTTTTTTTGTTCCGGAGCGCGTGAATGCGCATCTCGGCACGATTTCCTGTCACTGACAGTGCTACGGCGGCGTTGTGTTGCCAGGAGAGCACGCGCTTTCTCTTCTTTCAAGAGCGCATGCTCTCGGCATCGAGTACTGCAAAGAACGGCGTCACTCGATGACAGACGGCCTTGAAGCGTTCTTCGGCAGAGCGAGCACTCGCGCTAGAAATGCACGTCTCAACGCCAGGAGCGCGGGCTAGCTCGCGCTTCTATACTTCATCCCACCTTAGCACGGACTAACTGCGAAGGCTGTGCAAGCGCGAGCGGCTAGCTTGGACTGCCTTGACTGGAGCACTCACTGCACGAGCGCCTCGTGCAGCCGCCGAGGCTTCATCCAAAGCAACTAGCTCGGGCTTTTGGCACGCGCGGCTAACAATAGTCCATGCTAAGGTGAGACGAAGTATAGCTTTGGCGGCAGTCTCAGCTTAAAGGCCGGTTCTCAGATGCAGCGAAGCGCTGATGTAGCGCTGCTCTTGTGTCGTCAGCTACTTATCGTCTGCCATGAGCAACAGTTTTGACGGTACGATAGAAAGCTGGTGAACGGTCCCGTCAGCGCTCTGCTTGTAGCGCTCCGCTGCATGTGTGAACAGGACTTAAGGCTATAAACAGTATATGCTTCGTTTCAGCTTGGGCCAGGCGGTGTACAGCGCGAGCTCGGGCTTTCAGCGTCCCAGCAACGCGCGCTCGTGCAGTGCGGCACTGTCGGGCCACGCCACGCTCGTGCATCGGCGTCTCGACAAGCTGAACGAAGTATAGTCTGGGCTGGCTCAGAGACGTGGCAGAGACTCGGTCAATGAAGGCACGGGCAGGCCAGACGTACCAGCGCAGAAAGAGGGCTCGGCGTGCTCTCTTGGCCAACCAGCAGCCGAAAAGAATCCCCTAGCGGTGGTAGCGAGGAACAGTTTTAATCGTTTTAATAAGCGCGTAAGAGTTGAATGTAGTAACCCTTCATCGGTTAAAAATAGGGTGCACGTGATGTTTCGACCATGATCACGCAGAAAGATGTTAGGAATGAATATGGCGCTCGAACTCTGTTTTGCTCGGACAGTGTGTGACCGCTCGGACGGCGAATTCCCGGCCCTCGGAGCCTGGCGCACGGATTATGTCGACGGTTTCGCTAGTCGCACTCTTCCGCCATGATTTTGGATGAGCGTGATTGAAACCTCACGTGCACCATATTTTCAGTCACCGAGAATTACTCCGACGCACTTATTGAGTTTGTTTCTTGCGACCACCGCCAGGGTATTATTTCCAGCTTCTGGTTGGCAACATTCCAATTTGTGAAGACGCCCTGGAGGTTGGAACATGCCCAGCCCGCTTTCGGCCAATGGCGCCTCCACATTTGTGACCTATACTTCCCAATGAATGGTCATACTCTCAACGTATACGGCTCTGGGCTGGCTCATAGCGGCCGTCAACACGCGACGCGCACGGATACGCGCAGTTGATTTGCCGGCAAACGAGTTTGGCCACCTGACAACTCGGCCAACGCTTCTAGCTTTCCACTGTGCTTTGTACTAGCCGTAGAAAGGAAGTGGAAAGCTAGCTTTCCCAACTTTCACGGCTCATCACCGACGCTCGCAAAATCTGAGTTTGCTTTGGTAAGAGTGCGATAGACCGATCTCGCCAGCCAGTTTGGCTACGCCACCGCTACTGCATTGCATCGAGGGAACTTTATCCCTTATGCACGTGCGATGACTTCGCTGTGGCTCTACGCTCTAAAGACAGGCGACGGCACGAACCGTCTCGTGCACTGCCGGCGCTACCACCTGCCTCCTGCGAACTAATGTTATGGCAGCGTCACGCATGCGCCGAACGCTTGGCGAGATCGGTTGCCTTCATTAAGAGCTGTTCAGCGCGCTTCCGACTGAGAGAAACAGTGTTTTACTGACGTGTGAATTGCAGCGAGGGTCGCCAGTCTTTTCGTCCACGCAGTTGCCGCCCCAGTGCTTGGGTAGCTGGTCTGGATCGATCTGCTTGAGGAGGGCTTCCTTCCACTGGTCTGCAGACCACACGCGGAAAAGTTGCAAAGCGACATAAGCTGTACACTCTGTGCAATGTTCAAAAGAACGAATGCAGGTATAGGCTATAAGCGTACGATGTTAAATGCACAGCCCTCATCACCGTGCGAAACCTGAAACCTCGATTTCTTGCTTAGAAGCGATACGAGTCCACCGGGACACACAATAAAATAGCTCTAGGCTATGTCGCAACTTGATGTCGCAAGTGATATACAGGATGTATAAAATCCCTTGGTTCGCTCTGAAATTGGCTGGAAAAATCGGCGCCTGCCCGCATCGATTCTAAATTTTCATCAAAGGTGCACTTTAGTGATGGATTTAAGATTGTAAAATTGCATTGCCTTGCTCTCTTCTTGAGAAGAACAGGAGAAATAAAACAGAGCAAAGGACGAGGAACCAGATGAAGAAAGACACAGGCGCAGCGCTGTATGTGTCTTTTGTCATCTGGTCCCTCGTCCTTTGCGCCGTTTTGATTCTGAAATATGACATACCAACTAGCACAAGCCTCCACTTTAAGGAAAACACCCCTTGATTTGGGCGGACTGTGACACAGACGCATAAGTGAACCATGGGTTGTGATTTAACGCCATCTCCCGATAGACGCAGTGAGCAGACGACGCACTCCATCGGAAGACGACAATGACGTCGTCTGCTGAAGGAGCCTATGGGAGATGGCACCACAAGCACTGCTCTCGGTTAACTCGGCCGTCTCGCTCGGAGTTTGCCTTTGGCCATGTCAAGGGTGTTGGTCTCCTTTTTCTTCGGAGAGTTTTGCCTCGAAACTTTACAAACTGATATACACCCCTAAAATACACTATTTCAGATTTATACTTCCCCGTGCCAATTCTTTTGGTCTATATTAGAGCCCGCTTCGGCATTACTAACACCCTATCAACGTTACTAAAACACTCTGTTGGGAAACACACCCTTGAAACCCGGACAGCTCGCGTCCACTGAGACTAAACTAAATACGATAACAGCGCCACCCTTTAGTCAAGACATGAACATTCATTTATATTGCTTCTGCGAAATGGCAAGGCGAGATGTCGCCACCGGCCCTTGCGCGACTCGACCTGAACCGGTACCCGCAGACATGCAGTTCCTGGAGTGGCCGCTGCGGGAGAAATGGCCGCGTTGCGATCGTTATTAGTTCGGTCAGCGTTACTAGAACCACTCAGTTGGGAAACTGCCATAGAGCCTGCTCTGAAAAAGTGGCGCCGATCCTTATCCCAGTACCAAGCTAATGGCGATCGCAACGCTGTCATTTCTCTCGCAGCGGCCACTCCGTGAAATGCACGGCTGCACTCACTGGTTCCGTCGTGTCATGGTAGGGCCGGTGGCGCCATCTCGCAGGGCCATACTTGTATAATGTTGTATTGTATAATGTTGTATACTTGTATAATTGCATAATGTTCTCTTGTGATGGCTTGCCATATCCACTCGGTGTGTTTCTTTTTTATTCGCTCTATGTTTGCCTTTGAACGTGTTTGCTCCATATTTTTGGGTCTCTGCCGTGCTGACAAGTGTTCTCGGTTTAAGCTTTCCGTAGGAAGAAAAGCGAATGTATTGAGGAATGGTCTTCAATAAACAATTTAGCCATATAAAGCAACTTTCATATTTAGTTAGTTAGTTAGTTAGTTGGCGGTACCTAACCCTTTTGAAACAGGGGGGTCAGCAAAAGTTCAGATTGCCAACACAGGTAAAGGGTGGCGCTGTTATCGTATTTAGCTCGGTCTCGGTGGACGCCAGCGGCCAGGTTAAAGGGCGAGTTTCCCAACTGTGTGTTTTAGTAACGTTGGTCCGTTTGTCGAGTACGGATAGAAGCCACTTTTTCAAAGCAGGCTTCTTTGAAGTTTCCCAACTTAGTTGTTCTAGTAACACTGCACCCTATACGCCACATTCGCGCCACTTTCGGCCACCATGACAGGGGAGAAAGGATACTTCCGGTTCTTCTACACGTACAGGTCCCCTCAAAGTAAAACGGAGCGCCGGAACGGCGACCGAACTGCATCGCCGCGCTATCTAGCAGCGCCGGCTGGAACTGATAGGTGCCGTCTGCGCATGCGCGCGTGCCTTCCGCGGTGTCCTCCGCCTTTCTTGTTTGATCCTCGCATTATCGGCGTCTTGAGGTGCCAAACGCTGTTCCGATAAACACCGCTAAATGTTCGCACGGGGAGATAACGCCGAGGGCAAGTGGGAAACGGCCAGTGTTGCCGATGAGCACCGCCCCTTGTGCTATCAGGCGGCGATTTTAGGAAGTGCGTTGCGCCGCTCGGTAACCGATAACGCGTGGGTTGGAAGAAGAAAACGGAGGCCCTTTCGGAAGGCACGTTCGTATGTGCAGAAGTAGCCTATCAGTTCCAGCGCGGCGATGCAGTTCGGTCGGCGCTCTGGCGCTCCGTTTTACTTTGAGGGGACCTGTACCTTGTGCTTGGGTGGGTGCGCGACAAGTCTTGGTTCACTAGCAAACAATAGAGCCTTTTCAAAAGTTCATCGAGCGACCTTGGCGGTTGCCGTTGCTTGGGCATTAAGCACGTGATATTTTCTGACTTCAGGCCCAATGCTGACGCAACCCGCGTGTTCAAGACATGCTCAGAGTACCTGATCTAGCAATGACCGACAGGAGATGGCGCGGGCTTTAGAAAAAGACTCTATTGCTCAAGAGCTACGCTCTAGAAATGCACCAGTGTCCTGCTTTTACGTTGCCGATGCGCACCAGCACGAACAAAATGTCACGGGTAATGTTTTTTTTTTTGTTATCCCGAGATGAGGGACGCCACCGACGCCGCCGTGCCTAGGCAATCGCAGGGCGAAGGCATCAGGAGATGGTGAGCCTACTTCGATGTGCTGCCGATGGATGGCGCAACGCGACAAACGCGAAGATGCGACACCAGCGGCGCTTCGACCGACCATCCCCGTACAAAGCCAACCGGGCCATTACGGCACGCATAAATGCAAGGTAACACGGTTGTCTGGAAAGAAACCCATGAATACCAAGGCGAGCGAGTCAAAACATTAGAAAATTGGGCATGACAGAGATTCGCGTTGTGTTGAAGAAAGCGTAATAAAAACGTTCGGAGATTGCTAAAACCATGACCCGGATCGGCGGCTTCTGCGGGGAAGCTTGTCGCGTACCTCCGGCGCCTGGGGGAGGTAGGTGCCTATCGCAGATGCCTTGCCGCTCACGAAGTAATTGAGCACGTTTAAGAACTTGCAAGTCTTAAGTCATTGTCAGGTATATGAACCAGGCGGCTCGAATAGGTAGTCGTGAATACAAGCCCACGATACCTTCGGCAGCTTTGTTATTTCTTTTAGGAACAAGTGCTCTTTCTTTTCATCCAAGGAATCAGGAAGGCATGCCGATCCCGTATAAGTAAATCTCAGGAGGTACCGCAGATAGTCATCGGCGGCGAGACATACGCGCTACTCATTGCGGGTCCTCGTAAACAAGCAAAAACAATAGCCCACCAGTTTGCCTTTGTTTATCTCCGCACACAGTCTATACTTCAAAATATGACCGTTGAGCGAAAAGAAGATTAGGCAAAATTTGACTTTAGTTTTCAGAAAATGACGGCCTTATGTCAAACAACATGCAACTTTCTAGAGACGCCGAAAATCGTATTGATTTAGGTGCACCCTAGGATGCCAAGTATTTTCATTAATGCGAAATTTACGAACGCCCTATTTAACATGCGCGGCATATAGAGACAAAATCTGGCGTATCAGTTTAATTTCAAGGAATACTTTGGAGAAGTAAAACTTGGGTTTAGACTATTATGTCCACACTGATTAAAAGGTTAAAAAGCGTGAACAAAACGAGGACAATGAAGACCCAAAACGACGGGATAGATTTGGAAAAAAACGTGGACCGTTGCAAGTTAGTGTAGCCTTATTTTCATAATGTGATATCTACTTCAATGCGCTTTATTTTTTGATACCCACGCTCTTCCTGCAATGCACAAAGTTAGTTATTAGTTTTTGTTTTGTCATAATGCGTGGCCCAAAGGGACTCGTTAAATTTTTTTTCTTTTTGTAGGATCGAAAGGGACGCACGCACTTCGACAGCAGATGTATGAGGTATAAACTAGAGCGTTCGTCTCACTAAAGTAAGAAGTAGAAAAAACACCCTTATTTCAGAAAAAGAAAATGCGATGCGAGCAATAAAGTGCATGGCCTTGGAACCTGCCTAAGGGAACCTCGCTTCCCTAGACGGCCGTGTGAGTTTCTCCAAACAAATTTAGACAATCGCTCCTGAAATGCCGCCTTCCATGCATGATGGGACTTTGCAGACAAATGTCGCTGACAATTGTTCATACCGCTGCTTCAAATCCCCTCGGGGGCAGAATGACAAGCATAATGGCAGAACCTTCAGTTTAATACGACTGGTTGCTATCATACGTCTTTCACGCTGGTTTTCATTAGTTCAAACTCCGCCCAGGCGTAAGGCACCTTGACTGCTGGCTCGCGATACGTCGAACGATTTGACAATTACAAGAGACACGGATTAGACCACTGGATGCGAGCACTCCCGTATTCTCTACACCAAGATGGAAACTCACGTAGCGCTTCCGTACAAGGAAATGTAAATACCTTAAAAAACGTTTGGGCGTTAATTTTAACTACCATGACCATTTAAAGAGTTGAAGGGGTTCTCCGAGAGCATAGGAGAACGAAAAAGGCACTCACCCTTGCCATAGACGGAAACTTTTTGTAGCGTGGTGCCGTTCAGCAGCGGCTTGACGAGGTTAAAGAAGACGGAGAACAGGGACGGAACTGCAGAAAAGAAATAAGGCGAATTTCAGTCTGAAAAATCAGTTGAGTGTGTATGAAGAAAACTGAGACTGCGCTAAACCACGCTGGACTCGATCTAGTGCCAAGATTCCAGCATGGCCATTCCTCAAGGTATCATTGGTGTATTAAATAATGTCTCTGCATGAATATCGGCATAGATGACGAGGCTGTAGTTCTTGCCCACCACGCGTGCCGGCTGCGGAGACTCACGTCGCTCGTTGCCGTTCCATCACTGCTTAAATTTAACAGAGAATAGCGCGGAGAATATTATATACCATAGTTGTCTGAATTCTAACAGCTGTGGCATAGTTGGGGAATATTTCGCAAGTTATTTAGTGGATTTTAGGTACCTGTTTTCTAATTATCACTGTGCACTTGCAACCTACCATACGAGCGGTTGATAAAATTATCCCCAAGTTACCCTTTCATTGTTTCAATTGCCGCTTTTAAGAAGTCATTCTAAGTCGTTCGTGAAACATCTTGTATATGTTTGTTTCGCACCAAGCACGTATTTTATGCTTTATTTATGTCAGGCTTATACGGTGTTTCTAAATTCTGTTGTCCTTGCCCCATACGACACACTGCATGTATCGTCTTGGCAAACTACACAAAATGGCGTAACAGGCGAGATATAGTGACGAATGTTAAAGATAGAAGTACATAGATGTGGGCAACAGATAAATTCATACTGTCACAACAGACCCTTTCCGCAATTGCTGCTGGCAACTTTGAGACGCCATGTTTGTTTATGCTCAAAAAGTACAACAGGCCACACTGTTTACGGAGTGCGCCGCCATGACTATGCTGGCCGTTGCCGTAGCGTGTGCGAGTAAAGGCGCTGCAGACGATCTCCTACCGAGTTGGAGTTCGAGCTTCGATTACAGATGACTTTATAATAGACGATTTTAACTAGTAGTTTGCCGCTCTGGAGACGAGTGACTGGAAACGGTAGCCTAGCTATAATTCGTCAACAAATACTCCCTCAAGCAAAAAAAAAATAGAAGGTTGCTGTTTGTGTTTATACAGCCTAGAACTTGGTCTGCCTCAGCGAGCGACGAGTCTCCCAGTTGTAGATGAGCAATTTAGCCAGTGCGGTACAACCGCTAGTCTGGGGTCTTTAGCGTGCACCACGCACTAGTGATACACGACCGCACGCCGGTACGATGCTCATCCAGATCGAAACGGGCAGGGGTGGGGATTGAACCCAGGATCCCTGGGTTCTGCAGCGCGAGCGTTCGCTCCACGTGCTCCGAGCTGGTGTGCGCTAACCCACTTGGTCACCAATTTCCCCCTCCCTCGAGCAGTCATCACTGGAAACTGTGATATTTTTTCGAGGGTGGATTTCCAACATTGCGTTCGCAGTTGCTGTGAGTTCCACCTTCCACGTTAATTGTTTTCATAGGTTGTGTATGGTGCCCCCCCCCTTTATGTGCCTTCCATAACAGCAGTGCTTGCCCTCGTCGCGTTATCCAGCGATAAACTTTTTTTGTTGTTGCGCGTAACCAGATTTTTTAGGAATCAAACGAGGATACCGTGAAGGAGAATACCCCGCACCAAAGTTCGCCAGAATCTAACTCGTGCTAAGGTGATTTCATGTTGAGATAGATACTGGGTCTGGCAATATCGTCGTTCCAGAACGACAAAAGTATGCCCCGATGTTTGTTTTCAAACAAGCTCGCTACCTCCTGCTATCGGCGGAACCTTTCGCGCATCCGGTTTTCCTCTTCTTTTCTTTTTGTTTTGCAACATTTTGCTATCTCTAATACTTACTGCAATGCGCCCATGTTCCTACATACGTATTATAAATACTTCTCCGGAAAAATATATTGTTACCGGGTCGCTGTGCTTTTCTGAAGAACAAATAAATGCAGAACCGGAAGTCTTCTTGGGTAAAGAATGCCATGGCGCCCTCGTGAAATCAACTTCCGCCGAATGCTGTGAATAGAAACGCGTATGCGCAAGCAGTTTTCGTAGGCTCTGTTGCGACAGTACTTGTAGGCCGGCGTCGCTATCCAAAACTTATTTCCAATAATAAAAATAAAAATAGAAACCGGCCCACTGACTTTTTTTTATATCGAGTTTTAGATTTTTGGGAGTATATGCGATACACGTGGGCATTTTCTTGTTTCTCAAAGCGCTAGGGTCGTGCTGTGTGGATAGATTCGGGAAACATAATGTCTTACCATGCTTTGGTTATTATCACTGACCTCTGACTTTGTACAAAGTTGAGATGATACTAAGCAATAAAAAGGCATATTTCGAACTGTAGTTAGCAGCTGCAGGAGCGCAAGTACTTGAAGTCCTCACTAGGTATTCATTTTCGTATCAATACTGTAGGTCATTAAAGACCCATACCGAGGTGAGCGTTTCTAATAACGAGAACCACAACGGTGGTAGAAACGCTTTGCACACGCGCGAGATTACACCGCCATCGCTGACCTTCTCTGGTCTTACCGAAACCAAGCCACTGAAGTGGGCATCGACGAGCCTCCACAATGCTGGAGAGAAGGACACAGTCGAATCTAAAACGGCAATAACCTGCGCTGATGCTGTAATTATGAAGCGAAGTGACCAAAATAAGATCAAACAAAAGCTGGAGGTCGGTTTCGGTGGAGCCCCTGCACAGCTGCTGCAAAGTATCCATAAGACATTCAACAAAGGGAAGAAAAAGGTTGCATTGGTACGTTCAATAAAACAAGTAGAACAAAGACAAAACTGATCATTTTATGCTGAAAAAAAATGTACATGGTTTATGTCATGCTAAAGCATCGATGTGAGACTCTCAGAAAAACACTGCGCTGATTACTATTTACGACTGTTTCTGGCAGCCGAGGGGGCCACCCTCACCACCTTAGCGTAGTTTTCAAACGCTGCTGCTGGATTTTATGGAAGGGGCGGAGATTTGTTGAGCAATCGGAAATCAGGTAATTGTTGAAATAAGAGCTTCGGCGAGTTGGTGCACGCCGCCGCCCAATTGAAGGGTTCAGCCCAATTCATTCATTCGTCCATCAGCTCTACATACACACTTGAAACATTTTTCATCGGAACCTTACCCTCCGCGAAGGTTACACTTTCAGAGCTACTTCACCATGACTGTTGCATCTGGTTATTTCGTGGTAACGCAAAAACTTGCCTAAGGATCTCCTTGCATCGAAACCGACATTACGCGAGTACAAGCAGGCCCAATAAAAGACCACTAAGAACGCGGTACGAGGAAAAGTGAAGACGGTACGGGCGCGAAACGACATTGTTTTTGTCGCGGTCGGAACTGCTTATTGGAGGAAAGGAGTCAACCCGGTGGCCCGGTCGTCTAGACTAATGAGGTAGCTTGTCCGGTTTGTGTCTGCTACAGGATATGTCTTCATATAGACCGCTCATCCCCAGGCTGACAGTGCGGCGGCAGTGACGAGCCCTCCGAACCATTCGACAACCGCCTCCTTTTCATTACCTAAGCCGGCCTCTGGGCCTGGAGAAAGCCGGGATCGTGATCGCGTGGCGAAATATAGACCTGTGATTGGTTCAACGTGCACGTAGCTTCTATCGCACTGTCAGCTTAGTGGTAGACGTAGTATGGAATATACAGAAACCGCCGCATTTGCCGGTGCATATATTGTTTCTTATCGAACTTTAACTTATCCCCCTGCATCTCGCACCTTACGAGGAGGTTCGCGAGAATAAAAATCTGACCTAATAAAAATTTAAAAATAACTCGAAATTCTTTTTAATATTAGGATAGTTCGTAACATTATCCATGTTGTGTAATGTACACGTGAAATTCCATGGGGAATGCAAGACAGCATCAAAAGAAACGAAACTCACTAGCATTAAGCATACGGGCACGCTTCGTTTTTTTCTTTGTTTTTTTTTGTAACGCTAAATTTTATACTTGATGGCAACTTTTTGTGGTTGTCCGCGAATAGAGTTCCTATTTCTAGAAGCATTTGATGAAGATTATAAGACCATTTTCTCTTTGTGTCACGCGGTCAAATGCATACGGGTGCGAAGCCATTTTGAACAGAAGCATAGATCTGCGTTGCGGTTCATTCTGGGAAAGTGTTTGGTAATGAAAACCAGTTTTCTGTGCGGATATTAAATACCGTGTAATTTACAACGCGACTTATTACTGGATTTTCAGATTTTTGCATATTTACAAAAGTTACGGACCACATAATTCCATTTGAGCGAGTGTCTGAGCGACGGAGCAAAAATAGACACATTGAGATTTTCAATAATTCCACTCCTCCTGTCTGGGCAAGCACTACATTTGATTTGATAAGGAACGACTGTTATTCTAGATCCCTAGTAGCTCGGTTGTATCCTCTGGATTTCTTCACGGATATGCATTTTCATAAACAACCCTTTCTGAAAAAAAAAAAAAAAAACCCTTGCGAGTTGTTTAGCTGAATACACTACCATTATATTTTATATTATTATCTAAAAATATATGAGCACATTAACAACTTATTTTAAAGGTAGCTACATTGCCTGGACTGAAGAGGAGTTAAAGCGCGATGGTGGAGGGGGGCGCGGATAAACACACGCTAATCAAGAGGATACAAATTATCTGGAATACGATCAAAACAGGTCAATCAAAACACAACCAAAACATCCCAGCTTTCGAGAAGCGATGCCGCGGCTATACTTCATTGGACCCTGCGGTAAACTGCAGCGGACGCTACGAGCGACTGAAACCAATCCAATGGCGTGAGGACGTGTCACATGGCCTGCAGGAGGGCGCAAAATCACGCATTTCGTTCGCAGTTCAAGACTGACTGGGATCGCTGGCAGCGTTCGCTGCGGTCCATCCTACGGTGCAGACAGAGTGTCCTCGTCCCCAGTAGTAAACAGAGCCTTCGACGCGCCACTGGGACGCCATTAGCGAGATCCCAGAGCGACCCTGAAAACTCTTTTGTTTTTTACGTAACTTCCGCACGGCTTCACAGCCGATAAACACGATGCATGCACGGTACGAAGGGCCGACAGCCTGACCTTGTCTGGGCCGCCGCCGACGCGAGGTCGACGAATATCTGCGATGATTACGGGGGAGAGTTGGCGAGGTTGACCGGATCAACGCGCTTACTTTCACGAGAAGTTGTTTTCCACGGAGCCGTTGGCCGAACTACTCGGGAATCCGGCGACCTGCATAACTTAGCCATGCGAGAAGGACAGGTTAGGTTTTACGGGCTGTTGAAAGGACTTCAGAGAGAAGTCCCTCGAAGAATCGGCGAACCATCGCGCGCCGAGGGCCACGCGCGGGGCCGAGGTTGTGAGCTGATTCATCGAATCTTTAAAGAACGATCTTCCGAAGGTAGGATCCGTAAAGCCAGGTATTACTCTGTTCGGGCTTCACTAAGAGGGGAATCCCTCGAAGAGAGCCCAAATGCGCGGTCGAACTTTGGAAGATCATTCGTAATCATCCGAGATCAGGGAAAACATTTACTTCATTTTGTCTACAAGTAACTATGAAAAGAAAACCTATCTAAAAATGTGTATCATGAGTGGTTTAGTTGCATATATCACTGAAGAAAGCGATCGGTGACATGACTGATACCGGATTACCTTCATTGAATTACGCTGAGAGTAACAGAAACCCGGCACTCGTATGTTATTTCGTAATCAAGCACGGCATTACGATATAAGACATGGCTTTCACCGAAAGGGTAACGGGCGTTTCGCGGTGTAGAGTAAATATTCGAAATCTGCAACAAAAACATACGCCCCCTTTCAAACTGCCTCGATACTTTTTCATCCCACACGCGGCATAAATCGAGAAGCGTGCTGTTGCGACGATACAACTGTCGCTATTTAAACCTAAGCGAGCGCTTTTTCACGCCACTGCCCGAATACACCGTCTGCTTTTTAACGCCCTGGTCACTGACTTCGAAGAGCCCTTATGTCACGACTAGAGTCACTAAATGGTCCCAGAGTACCGAATTCCATTTAGTCCACTTGCCGGAAGTCAATCCCCCAGAATCCAGTCCTGATTGGTTGGTTTAGCCCGCGGAAGAAGTTATCAGTCGACCATTTTGGAGACGGGCCAAAAACCGAACTCCGCTGCTTCAGGACCGGCGGCCAGTGGCCAGCGAGGACAGCCAGGCCGTCTCCCGGGCACGACAACAAGACAGGCATCCGGCAACCGGAGAAAATATTAAAGCAAGTTACGTTTACTGCCAAACTTCCCGTTGTGTGATTTCTCGGGGAGCAAACGGAGCGCAGCCTAATCGGGTGGCATTAACCTATTGAGCGACCCACTAACTCAGTCATTGGTACCCCCACTTCCACCCTTGGCCGAAATGCTCCTTCTGTGGGTGGGGATGGGCAGACCTGTACCACCTCACCTGGGAATGCAAGAAGATCCAAGGATTGGGCCCGATTCCCAATCCGACGAGGGGGAGCTGGTACGCGGCACTCCGCTATGGTGACCATCGTAGTCAAACTTGGCTGATTCAGAGAGTCACAGCGCTAACGGCCGCGATTGGAACCCCCGAATAGGGGTACCCAGCCAAGTCTTCTTCCTCGATCAAGATCCGTTTCTTTCCCGGCCCCCTTCCCCTGTCTACAACCTTTCATGCAATAAAGATATTTTGAATCGGAGCCGAACCGAGTCTAGAAGCTCCGCCTTCAGCGCGAACTCGCTGGCTTCCGCAGGGCTTTGGTTGCGCGTGCCTTCGCGTTCACACTTGTGTTGGCAAGGGCAGAACGCTCGCGTGGAAGGCGGAGCTTCTAGTCCCAGTTTAGAGGGGACAAGGGTCTTTATAGGCAAAAAGAAAATTACACCATCTTCCCGAGGGGAACCATGGGGTGATGCGGAGCATCGTGTTGTTTCCGAGGAAAGAGTCAGTTGCGTGCTGACGTCGAGAGATGGCGCCACCGACTGCCCTAGCGGCTCACCTTCGTCGCGGCTCGCGGCAGAGAAACTTGGAACGCTCGCCGTTTAGTTTTTTTCACACTTGAAGGAGAGGAGACTAGAGGAGGAGAGTTGCGCGTGCGCGCACGGTGTGAGTAGAAGCGAACGCAGGCGCAGTGCACGCAGCTGGTAGAGAGAGAGAGGGGTAGAGTAACGCGCAGCTGTTGGAGAGAGGCGAGGAGGAGAGTTGCGCGTGCGTAGTGCGAGTGCGGACTACGACGCCAAGCGCCTCGGGACATAGGCCCGAGCAAGAGATGCTCCGCATCTAAAAATTCCTAAAACTTCATTCTTGTGAAAACAGCGATGTTGACCTTTACAGAACGTAAGGGCGCAAGTGAGCTGGTGTATATTAAATATTTTAGAGAAAAACCCGAGACTGAGGTGTTGAAAGACGACGACAAGGAAGAGAAGGAGAACGTCTCAAACACAGTTAAACCTTTTCTTAGTTAGGTTTGGCTGTGTTTGAGACGTTCTCCTTCTCTTCCTTGTCGTCGTCTGTCAGTACCTCAGTCTCGGGTTTTTCACTAAAATGTTCAATTTATAATGTCTATATAGGCTGAATTTACGTTGAGGTCGACTTTAAAACACCGTTTTTACAAAACACAATTTTTGGACTTGTTGAAAAGTTGCAGGAAGGATATCTGAGCATCTAGGGTGGATAGAAATATAACTTTTCCTGAAACATGTAGCTAAATGTCTGATGCATACAATGTTCAGATCAGATTTCTAAATATAGTTAAAAGAACGTTTTTTTAATTAATATTTTGTTTTATTACTCGTTAGTCACGCATTGAGCACTGAACTTCAATGTTTAATAAAATCACTACTAATAGGTTAATCTTAGAAGTACTTCCAACATTGTATTCTTTACACTTCATAGTATCTAGCCACGTGTTAAAGATGAAATTTTGTTCAGCGCTTTTTTCCGTATTGTTCCTCTAAACAAAAACAGCTGAGTTTCAATTGTCTTGAGGACAATTCTACTGACTGAGAAAAGGACTAGATATCGGAAATCAGCACGAAAAGCTGAATAAGCTTGTGAAGCTTCATTGGGTTTGGTCTTAAAATAAGAAAAAAAGCTCCAAGACCAGTGTTCCCCCTTAAGGGTGAATGGAGCATTGTGCTCGTTTTGAGAAACTGCAAGCCACGCAGGCGATGACTTCAGCGAGGCGGCGCTGCCTGGATGGCCACGCCGTCTCACCCTACGAAGGACCGGAAGGCTGGGGGCTGGAGCACTACCTCAGGAAGGCTTGTATCCGCCTTTCAAAAGAGTGTGCGAAAGAAATTTCCATATGCAGAGAACGAAGAGCACTACATTTACGCAGACGGTTCTCTGTCGTGATTGCGCGCTATTTTATATTTGTAAAGTAAAGGTACACGGTATTTAGTTGCGTAAACATTCGTGCCATATTTGGTAAACATGTCTACTGTTTGGAGAAGTTGGAGGGCGCGCGGGCAACGCTGATATAAAGTGGTTCGATCGCCTTAACCAGAACAGTCCAATCCAATTTTTGTGTACGTACTCGAACCCCTATCTGCCCTCCGCTCGTGGCCCGTACATACGCTCCGGTGTCGAACAGTCGATCCGACTCTTAATTTCTTAACGGCAACTAGCTCTGATCCCGGGTTTTCTTCGCCCCATCGTTCCATACGGTATTTAATCCCTTCGGTAGTCTTCAAAGGTAGCAAGAAGGTGGAGCCGCCGCGAGGGCTCGATGAGCACAGGAAAAGCTCGCCTCCGCATGACGCGTCTTGGCGCACTGATACGTACGACGGAGCAAATATACCACGTGGTTTCTACCGGGCAAGTGGTTGGACTCGGCGGCCTGTAGTATTGGGCATTAGTCCATCGTAAGACGAGACGGAGTATAATTATGAGAGGATGAAGGGCCTTGTCCTCCAGCTGGGATTGGTTTAGCACAGAGGTCTCCAAACCACAGCCCTCGGACCAGACCCGGCCTGCGGAAGGATTCCGACCGGCACGTGGCAGGCCGCGGTCCTTCCAAACAAGCCCGGCTCGCTTCCAGCAGACCCAGTATTTCCGGAGCAGAAAGATGTCTGCCTAAAACCCGAATGCGCAAAAGAAGATACCAGAAAGAACGAAAGGCATCGTAACGGGGTTCCCTGATCACCAGGACTGAACATTGTCATCACCATTCTTAGTCCCGGACTTCATGTTTGTCCAGGTGTGTTAAAATTTCTTTGGGTCCTTACGCACACTGTGTCAGCATTCGATTTACCCTTCTCATTTGTATTGTGCACTGCGGGAATGTACGGAAGTTTCCACGCGCTTTAATTTGGTGAGTTTTTGTGGTCAGAATTGTTGTGTAACATCATAATTAGGTAAACATTAAATTTCAAATTAAAGTATATGTAGTCATCTAACTTAGGTTTTTTTAACCTAATCTAACATTTATTTATGCGTTTAAAGTCTTACCTAGGTATATTCATTTTGTTTTTCCTCGGTTATAATTACTTTCTTTTTTTCTTTGGCCCTCGAGACTTTGACAGACCCCTAATCCGGCCCTCAGTAAAAACGTTTGGAGATCCCAGATCTAGAACACCTGTAACGACCACTTCAGTGGCCAGCTGAGGAGTGTTAGAAGATTAATTCAACCGAAAATTAACGGCATCCAAGTAAGGGCTACTCGCGAAGGTGCAAATTGATTTCTCGAATATCCTCAATTCACAAAACAACGCTCCTAAAAAAAAAAAGTTTTTTTAAATTAAATTTTGTTTTGTATACGCGATTGTGCGGTGTATTAGTTTTATTTATGAGAGTCACGTAGGATGTCGTGTAGACTGTAGATTGTTTAGTCGTGTGTCGCGCGTGCAACCCACTCACCATTAATCACGAAGGCGTGCTGCAGTCGCTCTGGGTAGTTGGCCTCGTACATGCGCAGGAATCCGCCCAGAATAGCCAGGGCTGGGAAACACAAACAAGCCAGTACCAACGCTTAAAAGACAGGTGCCACCTAACTCGCTCCTCGTGTGAGAGAGAACAAAAGAAGTGAAAATGTGACAATCAACATTCGAATAGCACACATATCCGCTTCAATAAATGGACGTAAACAAGATATTTGTTCAACAGACATATTTGTATTCATTCAGCTTTATGACTATTTGCTGGATCGCGCTTTCTCGCTCCGTGAACGCGTCCGCTGGAAGATCCAAATCGGCCATCTTGAGCCCGCGTAAAGTCTTACGGGTGAAGCGGTGCGGAGTCTGAGCGGTTGCGTGCTGAAAGACACGTCTTGTGCTCGTTTGCCATCATTCACCAACGCTTTTTGAAAACTTAATATAAACGGTCGCAGCTGCCTTTGAGAACCTATCGAAATTCGGACGAAAGCGACACTACAGAGAAAACAAATCACGCAGAAAAAGAGCACAACTCGTCGAACGCAAGTCTCGCGGTGAGGCGACGTGAGCAAAGGACGTGCCTTGGCACGCCTAAGTGCTGCGTCTCTATGCCTTCGCACGCTTGGATACCGATGATGAATCGACGCCATGTGGATGTGTTAATCCTTCGTGAAAGTTTTGAAGCTGTGACTGCGTACACTGTACATGTCTTTGCTGTGCACATATAAGCTGCGGAGTCCGATTGTCCAGCTGTTCTTGCGAGTTTCCATAAATAATCAATGATTGCTATCGGTAAAAAATTAAAATCAGTGGTTGCTATCACTCATTGTTAACCTATGGTTATGTTCGAAATCTACTAAAATGTATCAAAATCAATCACGTCACAAGGCAAAACAGATAGAGCAGCGCAGGTTCTGGTCCGCGAGTGCCGAAGACAGTCGTCGAAGTAAAGTGAAACGCTGCTCCAGGGCCACATCCAGCTTCATGCACGTTGCACTCGCGGAACTTTCCCGAAGCGGTAACATATCAAGACGGCGTCGATTTTCGATCGGTGTCTAAGCATGTGAAGGCACAGAGACGCGGCACTTCGGCATGCCAAGGCATGTCCTTTGATCAAGCGGACTGACCGCGAGACTTGCGTTCCACGAGTAGTGCCTTTTACAGCGGTGCTGCGCCTTCGTAAACATTTCCAGGGATTCTCAAAGGCAGCCACAACTGTCCACACAGGGTTTTCAAATACTTCTTTGGCGAAAGAAAGCGATCGAGCAGAAAACGCGTCTTTCAGCACGCAGCCACTCAGCCTCTGCAAAGCTTCAGCAGTCTGACTTTACACAGGCCCAACAATAGGCTTGATTCGGAACTTCCGGTGGCCCGACCTGCATTGCAGCGACCAAGCGGGGTTGCGCGATCCAGCGAATTGTCATGGAGATCAGTGCATGCATTGCCCAGTGCACGGATACTAGAAGTGAAAGTGAAAATACGCGAGCGAGCCGGTAAATTGACTCGAAAATTGAAAAAGGAAACTGAGACGAAAAGATAAAATAATGGACAAGCGCACCACCGGTCGGGAGGGTGGGGTGGTGATTATTACCACTCCTGGGGAGGGGGGGGGAGTATGACTATTGAGGGGGTGGACCACTGACCTCCACTAGGGGACTGAATAGCGCATTGATCAAACAGGTATGAAGCCACCGGAAGTAAGTGGCTTGTCCCTGAAGTGAGCGCTCGACAGGCTTTCCAACTCTTCCGAGCGTTGTTCCAAACCATGGAGGTAGGAAGCTTCTGGACGCGATATGACGCCGCCAGAGGTGACGCGCGGGGAAGACTTCCGGTTTGGAGGGACACACCTCCAACGATAACCAAAGCCAAAATACGCTATTGGACGGACATGGGCACCCTTGTTGGCGTTCCCGCAGACCGTGACCTCTACTTCCGGCTTCTTTTGGGGTTTTGTCGTTTGGCCGGTTTGAGCCGGCAGTCGCCTCCTCTATTCCTACCCCCATGATCCGAACAATGTCCAAGGTGCTGGCTTTGCTGTTGCTATGTCAAGAGAGCCTGTTTTTTGCGCAATAACAGCTCATGCAGGCCCGAGATGTCTTTTACGAAGCCATTCGGGGTGTGAGAATGTCGAGATTTAGTTGATTAAGTGTGCATGCCCCAGGTTCAAATGCCTCAACCTCAAGACCTAAGGTAAGAAGGGATTATTAAAACCCGCGTAAAAATGCGAGAGCGCGCGAAACAAAACAGCAGACACTAGACTTCCGGGACAAGCATCGGACTTCCGGTGGCTTCACTCAGCGCGGCTCGGAGCGCGCCAGTAAGGGGTACACGAATGTATAAAAGCGACAATGGGAAATAAAAGCGGGAGTTGTGTTTTGAGACGGTGTGTGCGCTTGTCTATTATTTTATTTTTTCCCAGTAACGGCTTTTGTTCTATTATGAAAATACTAGAAATTTGTTTTTGTTTTTAACTGCGAGAATTGTAGTAAAATGGCTCGGACCCTCGGCGAGCGTTACCGATTTTCCTCTTCACGTGCGACCGGGCGGACAAACGGGCAAGGAACTTTGAGCGTCTTCCTCCTCTTCAATTTAAAAGCAAAGAAACAAAAAAAAATAGAAACGACCTTACAGTGTGGTGCGATTGACAGGAGTAGCTGCCACGCTGTGATATGTAGCCACGATCGCGATTCCACATATTCGTCGACGAATTGATTGGTGACGAGCGCGTATGCACGACTGAGGCAGCCAGTATAAAAATCTTATCTCTGAGGCATATCTGGCCATATCAAACATTATATGATTATATACGTCCTATATACAGCTTTATCTGGAGTATATACAGACTTATCTGGCATATTAACAGCCCTACTTGAGGTATATATGCTGCGTTATCTGGCGTATACACAGCTTTATCTGGCGGCCGGTTTTCAATATATAAAAAAGTAATAAAAAGTGCTTTGTTACAAACTGTGAATGACTCATTGTTCGCGAGCTAAATATTAGCACAAATAATCCCAAACTTCAGCTTTGGCAAGCTTAAGTTTGGGATTATTTGTGCTAATTTTCACAATGATTTCAAGGCAGCTTAATTATTTCAGTGTTAACATTACGCCCGAATAGACAATTTGCTCAATACCCCCAAGCGCCTCCGCCCGTACTCGGGGAATCATGGGGACGGTGTTTGTTCAGCTGCCTAGTGATCGGAAATTTCGACCAATTTATGGTTACACAGTTTTGAGCGTAAATCGGAGTCACCCTGAACAAGTGTATATAACCCAAGTACCTGTCATATCACTTTTAAAATTTCTTACCAATGTCAGTACTGTGCATTCTGTCCAACCTTCAACCTGGATGAGCTGCAGACATATCTCTTACATTATTATCATTCTCGTACATCTGAAAATGCTATAAACAGCTCCGCTGAATCCGAGCTAAATCCCGGTTTTGGTTGTTGTGATTTCTCGGATTTTAAGTAATTCCTGCTAAAAACAACAATCACGAGAATGATAATATTGTAAAAGATTTCTGCGGCTCAGCCAGGTTGAAGGGTGGATCGCATGCACACTATCATAAACGCTGCCATTGACGAGAAATTTTAAAAGTTATATGACAGGTACTTGAGCCCTATGGGACGCCTGTTCAGGGTGACAACGAATTGCAGTCGAAACTGTGTAACCATGGAATTGGTCAAAATTAGCGATCATTAGGGAGCTGAAGGATCACCGTTCCCATAATTCCTCAAGTGCGGGCCGGGGCACTTGGGAGAATTGTAGACAATAAAAACATACAAAGTGATGATTTCAGGCTTTTGTCTTTCTTTTGATATGCCTGGCCAGATCTGGGATTTCCATACCTGACCAGACCTGGGATTTCCATACCTGGCCAGGGATATCAGACTATATGTGGCAGATATACCATATCAGGTTATATGTGGCCAATTTTTGATATGGCCATATCTGAAATCTTCAGATCTGGTCAGATATAAATTTTTTGTAAGGGAGTGTTCGGGCCCGATCCGTGAACTGAGTTCGGCTGACGTGCTTGGGTGCCGCGGATGTATCACAGTGAAAACGTGAAGGGTTTTTGAAGGAAAAAGATGAGAAATAGTCCGGTATATTTTTAACATTTCCTACCGAAAAACTGGTTTTTAGTGCACTCTACCCTTAGGTACTAATTTTCTTTTAACTCACTAAAACATATGCAGTTTGTAAAATATGTCAGAAAGCATTGATTGCAGCCAAGAATTAATTTAATGGTTCCTTTAAGATAGTAGTTTAGGTGATTTTAATATCTATTATTTGATACTTTTGATAAACGTACACTTTTCAGACGCAGAAAGCCTCGTTTGTTTGTCTGAGAACGAAATATTGTCATACGTAGGGACAGAAGCAAAAACCTTTTTTTTTCCCCTGACTTGACAATAGAGACGTTAGGGGTACAACCATTTCCTATAGATCCGTGGCTATTAAGACTGACATAAAGACCCCTGAACAAAGCTTAGAACAGTATACGTTCGCTCGCTTTTGTGTACTGTATGAAAAAATGTGTTTTGTAATTCTGAGCGCTGTTTCCGGTTTAAAGTTTAACAGTGTTCGAAAGGGATCGGATGCTCCTTCCGGTTGATCTTTTTTAGTTCGGTCATTAGATTTTTATTTCTATGCTCCAAACAAGAATAAAGGGTTTTGGAATTTTTGTAACGCATCTTGGTCTCTTCTAGGCGACATGCACATAAATATAGTTCAGGGAATAAAAAAAAATTCTGTCATTCCTATTTTCAAGAGAACGAAATCCCCGCTTTTGAAATGCCGCTGACGCAAATATTAATTTGGAAAAATGAATCATATAAAACGGTTAACAAAATCAAATTAACAGATTCCAACTAAAGTACGACATACATCTAATAGTCATCACGCTTACCGTCACCCGTGAGTGCTTGCATCATTGAGAAGTCCGCGAAGTCGAAGATGACTGTCTGCGTTTCCACATGCTTACCGAGCTGTAAAAATCAATTGAGAAGCGAAAGAAATGTTGACTTAAACGTTTAATGGTGCAAACCGTTTGTTAAAAGCAAGTGTATCGGTTCCCCAGTTTTTACTCTTTCTTACAAATTTCAAGTTAAGACTTGTGTGAAGTAATAAAATATGCGTGCTTATGAACAACTATTTCTTCAATTTGTTTAGCTACCCGTCGAATATCGGTAAAACGGCTTCTATGCGCGAAAACGACCTAAAACCTTGCGGAGCTGTAAAAACCTATACCCGACCAATTTTCATTGCCTGGAAACATGTACGGACTTCCAGCTAAAGCGACGTCATCTAGCCGAGCGAGCATGAGTTAGGGACGCGAGTACTTCTCGCTCATCGGAAGCTGGGGAAACTGGCCCAACAAGCATCTCCGCCTAACTCAAATTCTCACTTTGGCAAACGAGAATTTAATGCGTGGTTTGACTTTCGTGTAGTCAACAGTCAAAGAGGATCAAAATTGTGAAAGCTTGGAGGGAAATGTGGTGAAAGTCGCAATATAATCAGATGAACAAAAAAAAAACTGTAATGCAAGTATTTTTGTTATTACCTTAAACTCAATGAAACAAAACTCCCTGGACCCCTAGCACTTTTCTAAACGAGAGTTTGAATTTTATTAGTTTCGGAAGATGGGGAATGAACGGGTTGTAAAGTCTCTTCTTAACGTATTTGAAATTATCGAAATATAAGTTTTGTAGAATAGAGACAACAATGGGATAAAAGCCGCATTATGAACGGGTAAGTTATCCATCCGAAAAATACCTTACGTAGTAATGTAGACGATTGGGCGAGTTAGTATAGATTGAACATAATTACAGTTCCGCTCAAAAGGACCCGTCTGTCATCAACGTGTTCCTCTTCTTTGTCCAGGTCCTTGTGTGCGGAACTGTAACTATGTTCAAGAAATACCTTATGTGGGCTGTTCCATTAATCCGATGTTTGTGCCTATCACCTACGCGAGGAATTGCATAAAATACATTATTTACTTTCTGTAAATAAAAAAAAGTAGAAGACATACCTTTATCGCTTACTATCGTCTTCGAATATAAAGTGGAAAACGGTTTTTTAAAACATCGCTAGAACAAGAAAAAAAAATTAAATAGTATAACAAAAAATGCATTTTATTACTGGGCACGTTAAGTCGCAATATGACTAGGGACGCTGCATTTGTGTTCCGTTTAGGTTTGACGTTCTTGACACGGCGCTACTGAAATTCTAACTTTTTTCTCTCTTTTTGATCAGGGTACCGGTGTCGCTGCTTCCGACTTGTGCACAAGCATTGTTGACCCGTTTCGCGAATACTTCCTGAAGCCGGCTTTTATGCGCTCTGTCTACGATGACCGCAGCCGCATGACTTTCCCGGTGTAGCGTTTGCTTTCGCGTTTCTTTTTTCTCGAAGAAAAAGAAACAGAATATGACAACCAAGAAATAAAATAAAGCGAACCAGCTGCGAATGGAATCGGCTTACAACAACTTCCGGCTTTCTAGCGTGCCGCCATAGCCTACCGCTGCCACGTGATTTCAATTTTTTTTTGTAGTGCAGGAATTAGCATTATTTGGTAAAAACGCTTTAGCTCCGCTAGAAGATATAAACCAGACAACAATATCTCACAATACAAAGTAAAAAAAAGGAGGAACAAGTTAGAAATATAGAAGATAAAAAAATGGCGGTTTCCTTGCCGTATTCCGCGAATAAATTGAGGCGACAGCGAAGGCGCTGCATGCACACTCGGCTGCTCACGTTTCCTTTCATTCTAACAGATGGCGTTCGTGCAAGTTCATGACGTCACTTGACACCGTGACGTCACACAACACCAGGTTCCCGCTAAATTTAGCGGGAGAAACTGTGGCGTCACGTGACTTCACGCGACATGATCCCGTGCGCTCTGACGCCACGCTGTGATTCCCCGCGAAATTTAGCAAAGAACGTTTTCCACTAAATTTAGCCGAGTTATTTTCTCAACATATTGAGCGAATAAATGGTACTTGTGTAGCGGGTCATGACGTACACGAATCACGTAGTTAAATAAAGATACAGTGCAACGCACTAATAACGATACCACATATAGCGATGTACTGCTTATGACGATCAGTCTCTAGAGTTTGTAGACTGGAAATTATCAGTTTCTAGTCCAGATACAACTGCCTTACTTCCACGAAGCAGTAATGAACATCTGCTTTAAGAAATAAATGATGTGGCAAAAGAACTGAAACTAAGGTAACTGACTGAGAGTGATGGTTTTCACCGGCTCCCCTCAAAAACGGCAAAATACCAGCCGTTACTAGTTCGCTTTGTATCACAAGTGACACGTGATCAATGGCTGCAGAGGAAGGGGCGTCTACAAGATAACCGATCTGATGTGCGCCTTTTTGACAACCTAACTGCCCAAAACAAAAATCTTCTGCGGATGATGAGAGCAAAGGCCCAGGAAAAGCACTATCAGTTGGTGTGGCAGAAAGGTGGCAGAATGTTCATGCGAAAAAAGCAGGGCGAGCGCGCACTTAAGATTGAATGCATACAGGATCTGGAAAGGATAGTGTGAGTGGCTGTCTACTATCGCTGGGTTATCGTGTTTTTTTTCCCCTTCCAATGAATAGTACGCCAAGTAAGATAGACTATCATGACCGGAGTTCGTTCAATAGGCTTACTCACAACAGCCTTACTTTCCGAAAAAAACATGGCTTCTTTTTTTCATTTAAACGCTAGAAGTTTAAAAAATAAGTATGATGATGTCGAGATTTTTCTAAATTCTTGCAACCACAGGTTTGATAAACGAAATGTTTAGCTGGGCTTGTTGGTTCATGACTGGAAATGAGCGCCAAAGGAACGGGGACAGGTGAAGAAGTGGACGACAACACGGGGTTTGATGTGCTGGCTTTCACAGAAACGTGGTATACAGACACTAGTGATGTTATTCCCTTTGCGAATTATACGTGTGAGGGAATGTATCGTGTTAATCGAAGAGGTGGAGGCGTTTCTCTTTACTTTCGCGATAGTAATTCTTATGAAGTTATTTCTGAATATAACAATGTTAATGATTGCTGTGAATCTATTGTCGTAAAGTGCGCCGGATCCATTGTATCTTTTATTTACCGTCCACCCTCTGGATCGGTATATGACTTTGTGGCTTATATTGACGAATTTCTTAAAAATGTCGAACCCTTAAATTTACCAGTTACATTGATTGGTGATTTTAATATAGATTTACCGTCCTCAAGCCCTATACGTAGGATATTTCTTGATGTTATACAAACACAGAGATGTAAAAATGTAATTTATTCACCAACACGAGTTACGTCAAAGTAGCTAACATTAATTGATATATGTATTACGAGCTATCCCTCTGAAGATATAATTGCTGGTATCTTGACATGTGATCTAAGCGACCACCTACCACTATTTTGTTTTCTACCATCTGCAAGAAGTGGAAAGATAAATGGTCCCATTCTAGGTTCTCCAGTCTTAAAGAGATATATTAATACCAGTAGCATTAACTGTTTTTATGATATGGTGTCATCTTTGAACTGGGATGATGTTTGCAATGAAGGTGATCCTAATGAATCATACAAATTATTTTTGAATAAGCTAAAACACTGCTATGATCTAGCCATTTCCATTGACCAGAGTTCGGAAGCACAAGAAATCAAGAAAACCTTGAATAACACCGGATCTTTTTAAAAGAATTAATGTTCGTAATCGGATGTACCCTAAATGCATCAAACTGAGAGATGAAAAAATATTGGCTGAGTACAATAATTTAGAAATAAATTAGCCTCAGATATTCAGAAATCCAAATTGCATTATCATCAAAACAAGTTTTCAGCTATTTCTTACGATCCCAAGAACACATCGAAAGAAGCGGCAAGCCTTATATCGCAACCAACTAGTAGACATCCCACTGAAATCACTAGTGATGGTGTTGCATACGCAGGTGTATCATTAACAAACCAATTTCATTCGCACTTTCTACGCTGCGGCGGGTCTTCCTCTTCTCCGGTTGTGAATGAGACTATTAGTTCTTATATTCCAAACGTGATATCAAACTCAATTTTTCTTGCACCAATTAGTGAAGAACAGGTTACTACCTTATTACTAGCATTAAAGAATAACACCTCAGCTAGACAGGATGATCTTAAAGCAGCACCAATTAAGGCAATCTCGCAACATATAAATGCTCCTCTGGCACACATTTGCAATATTTCTTTATCTACAGGAATTTTTCCTGATACGATGAAAATCGCTAGAGTTTGTGTTTTACATAAATGTGGGCCAAAGCATGATATGAACAATTATAGGCCAATATCGGTTACTACCGCTTTTTTCGAAAATCTTTGAACAAGTAATAAATAGCAAATTGATTTGTTATCTAGACGAGAAGAACTTAATTTCAAAACAGCAGTATGGGTTTCAAAAACGCAAATCTACCGAAATGGCCTTATTAAACATAAAAATTAATTAAGTGATGCTTTTGAAAACAAGTTATATACAATTGAAATTTTCTTGGATATTAGAAAGGCATTTTATTCTATCAAACAGGATGTTCTTCTTGAAAAACTACCATAATACGGTATAAGAGGGATTTCACTAGACTTGATCCGTAGTTATTTATCTTATCGTTTACAATATACACTCATTAATGGTTTTCAATCAGAGCTGAAGCAAATATATTACGGTGTTTCACAAGGGCCAAATTTAGGGCCATTATTTTTATCTTATACATAAATGACCAAATCAACATGCCAGCAACTCCAAATATTATTCGATATGCAGATGACACTAACGTTTTTTCACCGACAAAAGCCTAGAAAAACTTGAAAACATGGCGAACTCTTGGCTACACCAATTATCATTATGGCCACAATTAAATCAAATAGAGCTGAACATAGGTAAAACAAAATACACCATCTTCACGCCCAGAAATAAGGAGTGCCAGAACTGTGACTACAAAATTTCTAAATTCTTTAATAGAGCAAGTTCCTTCACATAAGTTCTTGGAGGTTTGGTTTGACAAAACATAATATTGGACACGCCATGTAAAACATGTGCGCTCTAAAATATCTAGTTCAGTTGGCATTCTGAATAGAGTCGTTTCTTTTTCCTAGCTGGCTTATGTGCCAACTTTATTACAGCCTTATAAACTCGCATCATAATTGCTGTCTTTTAGTATGGGGGTCAACCACCGAAACAAACGTCGACAAAATCATTACCATTAAAACAAAAAGGTGTACGCACCATTGAAAGCGTATCATCCAAAGAGCATGCAGCACTTTATTTTTCGAAGTATCGTATACTGCGTATTGGTAAGCTTTTCAATGTTAAACTTGCGGTAGAAATAGATAAACAAATTAGTAGTCACCAGTTGGCATTCTACGAGCTCTACCAACGTAAAAGCACACATTATAATCGCAGAGATCAAAATCATATGACACCAAAATCTCGAACTAATTGCGGTTTACAAAGCTTAGCACATCAAGTCAATGAATTTTCAAATTAGTATTTGGAAATGGAAGAAATAGTTAAAGATGCTGTATCGTCTTATAGCTTTAAAAAGAGTGTGAAAGCTTACTTCTTGTTGAATTGTGGCTAGTGTTTTTTCTGCTATTGTTCATTGTACGGTTGTGACGTAGACGGTATGACGTGTGTTCATGTGAATGTATTATTACTTTTGATTTGGATGGTACCGAGAGTTGTGTGTATTTATATTACTACTAGCGATAACATTTTAGGTTTTGTCTGATCATTGTCTAAATGCTGCTGAAAATTTTTTTTCATTTTATATTATATTATTATTTCCCCTCTGCTGCTGCTCAACGATGTGCACGGCTGGTGGAGCCTCGTCAGGCGGCGTTAGATCGCCTTTTGCCCCACCAGCCAAGACTACTGAGTCTGAATAAAGTTTATTATTATTATAACTATAATCGCTCATAACTACTGGAATTTCATGTTTTCTCATTATCGTTACACGTGGGTTCCACTGTATAACGGAACAATATATTCGAGACCGCCAAAAGCATACAAGTTTAATGCAGCTTGTACACAAACGAAAATGCAATGTAACGCATATAGGGTCGTTTTTATTATCCCAGAAAGCTTCGATGATACTTTATCTGCCACGTGTTGTTTTCACGGATGAGCATTACGAAGTAAGGAAAAGGATCTTTGCTGATCTTATCACATTCCCCGCGTAAAATGAAGCTACTTGCCCACGTTTTTCCAGTTACAAACCTGGCCACTGGTAAGATTACATTTTCTCTCCATGCACGGTCTGTCGCTGAACGTAGGCCAAGAAAGAAAATATCTGTAAGCGACCATTGATGCCTCTGCAGTACTGGGTGTGGATGTTCAGAGCCTTTCCCACCCCTTCTGTATACTGTTCCACGCTGTTAGCACATATGTTTTGGCCATTAAAAGTGTGTCGCGAAGTACCAAATTTTACCGCCTAGGTTCCCTATTGGAAAGACCAGTTTGAAAATCCAACTGGTCAGACTGGTATTTGGACTGGTCAAACTGGTATAACTGAAAATCAAACTGGTGCAACTAGTAGCAAGACTGATCTAATTGGTAACCATATTGATCTAACTGGTCACCAGATTGCCTTCTAACTGGTCACCAGATTTGCCTGACTGGTCACCAGATTGGCCTAACTGGTCACCAGATTGGCCGAACTGGTCACCAGATTGGCCGAACTGGTCACCAGATTGGCCGAACTGGTCGCAGATTGGCCGAACTGGTCACCAGACGCCGAACTGGTCACCAGACGCCCAACTGGTCACCAGACTGGCCGAACTGGTCCAGCTGGTAACCAGATTGACCAAACTAGTCACCAGATGGGCCTACCTGGCCAAAATGGTTACCAGATTGACCCGTCTTTCTCACTTTATTTGTATGGGTGTGCGAATTGGCTTTCAAGTAATTACGGCATCATCGAAAATTTAGCATGTGGATGCGCTCAATGTATGTTCAACTGATGCTTGTAGTAGGCGTATTGTGTCTACATTTGTGTATAATAAAGATTTCCGAAGCGCAGTGGTGGCGTGAAGAAATTAAAATATCTTTTGTCGAACCAGCGTGACAAGTCAACCTGTGTGACCAGTTCAACCACCATGACCAGTTCAACCATTATGACCAATCAACCAGTATGTCCAGTCAACCAGTGTGACCAGTTCGAACCACCTTAACCAGTTCAACCATTATGAAAGTGGTCAAACTGGTACCAGTTTGAACTGGTCTTTCCAATAGGGTTAGAGCGCCAAAGGGCATTTATGGCCAAATTGGTAGCGTTGACGACAGTCCCTAAGTTTTAGAGAATAAAATTAAAAAATCTTCGATTACTCGCTCCCCTTAACAGTGTTGCTTATATACAAGAACTGTACAACCACCGTTACTTCCTCGCTTATTCATTCCGCGGTGTACCTTTCTCCTTTCCTCTCTCCCCGATTTGTCAAAACAAAAAAAAACTTTTGGTCGAAGGGCGAGTGCGCGTGCAAACTTTGATAGAAGGGCCCAATTTCCCCGCAGAAATGAAAACCTCGCGCGATGCAGTAGAGAGGGTGGATACATTTTCTTCGTCCTTCTCGGTTTACCAAAAGTTTAGGTTTTGGAGCTATAGCTAGGCATCTAGTAGTTCTTTGTCTCGTGCTCAAAGCGCAGTGTGGACCAGGCGATGAGGACATACGTCGATGTCTTCAGACGAGCCCACACCAGGTGTGTGCGCCGAGCGTGCGCGGAAACCAGATTAAGCCGAGCGTCTGCGCACGCCGCGTGCCGACGTCAGCGCCACCGCAGCGATGTGACGTCAGAGCCGCATGTTGGTCTACAGCCCAGCGGACGTGTCGAACTCACCTTTTTGGTCTGTTCCTCCATCACCTTGACCCCAATCTCGCATCGATAGGCCATCAGAGTCAGAATGTCCTTGGCGGTACAGCCACGCATCAGTGCTGCGTGACGAAAAATAAGAACGCTTCTATTTCTCCCACAATTCACTAACAGGGATTGGTCTTCAGTTACACAAATCTGCTATCCAGTCACCAGCTTTCCAACCTAGATTTGGCAGGCGCACGCTCTAGCCATCGTGCCAAGTGAGGGTTTTCAAATACGGCGGCGAATAGACCGCTGCGGCGAATGGTCGCGTACAATATTGCCAAAGTTACTTCGAGCACATGGTGAAATTATTGTATATGCGCAGCGGAAGTGTCGTAGGTCTACCTGATAACAAACGGCGCCGATGTGTTCTGCCATCTCCCTCTCTCGTCGTACGCTGTTCACGAGCGGTTGCAAGGCGGTCGGCCCCTCACTCGAGCGTGCGACCAGCCTTCGGAGTACCGACACCCGATTCTCCGACTGTCTTCTGGACGCCGCCATTTTGTTGCCGAGCGGAGAGTCGGCGCAGTTGGTAACACCATTGAAAAATTCCTGCCTAAGATACGAGGCTTGGAAGCTGAATCGATATTTCCGCCTGCGTTGTTTCTGTCTTACGCATCGGGCCATATTCGACTTTGAAAAGGGGGAGAAAGGCCGCGTTCGTTGTCCAGCAGATAGCGCACTTTGCTATCAGGTGGACGTCCAGTGTTCGAATCTTGTCCACGGTTAATGTTTTTGTCTTTCGAAAGATCCTCCAGAATGCTCTTGCCTAATCGAGATAAGGACGGTACAAAAACATTGGGGGATGTCGTCGCTATAAAAGCAGCCCTGCGTGGCTCAAGCAAGCTATAGTAGACTACCGCCGGCGATGGATAGTACCGCTATGTCGCCAACGATGGCTACGGCGCTCCCTTGATTTGTTAAGTGTGTAGCACCAGTGTTGTGGAATGGGCACCCTCATTCCATTGCAACTCCGGGGAACTGCACTTTCCGACAACTCCATTCTTTTCAACTCCCAGGAAAGGAGACACTTAGCCCATTCCCACGGCTGGAATGGCTGAACTCTATACAATTTCCTTATTCTAATTCCTAGACAAATTTTTTTTCTTGAGCTACATTGTGTTAACGAAAAAAAAAGCAGAATAAAGCTGCTGACGTTATCGAACGCAGAGACAACTGCAAAAGTATGCGAAAAGCTTCCCCAAAGCACTCCTTGTACCAAGTCGGGCGGTGGTCGCACAAAGCGTTTCGTTGCACTTGGTGCCACTGCAGACATCGATCGCGCGATTAAGCGTGAAAAGGCTCGTAACAGACGCCGGAAATGCGAACCAGCCATTTTCTTCGCAAACGGACAATATACCTTCCATAGAGTACATGGTCAGCGTGTTGTTTGATTGATAAGGCCTTAAAATCTAGTTTGGGCGTAGTGCAAGAAGCTATCTTGCTTTCTGCTTCGAATACCTGCACAACTCTACCGCTAGGACTTTGTCAGCAGCGACGCCACGGATGCGTGCCAAAAATCACTGGGGCAAAAGCACAAAACCACTGACGAAGTGGAATGGGTACGGCGCCAGAGTGTAGCACCAAATCGTGGAACCTGCCTTGAAACGTATTATTTTACGTTTGCTGCACCATTTTCGCGATTTCTTACCAGATTCAATTCGATTTTTATACTTGAGTTGCACCGAACTACTAGAAGATTGGCTAGGATCAAAGCGACATGCTGTAAGCATGCACGATGGGTGCATGGTTACAACATCCGCTTTGTCGCGTCTCGCGGTGTCAGACGAAACTTTGTCCGTCCACAACTTTTCCGGTTTGGTTGGATCACTGGAGGCGCTTTTATCCTGGATGGAGCATGGACCGGGGAGACAATCAAACCTCAGTCACCTTCAACGCCACGTTGTTGTTTCAGGAGCCACTTCGACCATGTGCTAGCGAATGGCGCTATCAGCACATGTAAGCCCTAGCTGAAAATCGACACAGCTCGCATAAGAACCGAGCCCATTTTATTCCCACTCCATTCCGGGCAAAGGGCACCTAACTCCATTCCCATTCTATTCCTCCGATCGCTGATGCCATTTTATTTCCATTCCAATCCGTGGTCGCGAAAGTGTGAAATGATTTCTGAATCATTCCATTTCCGGAGTGGCAACTCCGCAACACTGGTAGGCACAAGTTCGCCTCGTGAAATGTTTATTTTCAGCGCCACATGCATCTCCTATTTTTATTCGTGACAATATCACGTCGTTGTGTCGATGGCTGCTTTAGCACTTTTAGAGGGCGGAAAAGCGTTTTCTGCGATTTCAGATTTCTGACAACTGGCAGCAATAATTTCATAAGCACCAACATAGCCGAAGTGTCGTTACTCTCCTGAGTGGCTTAAGCTAGGGGCTCGAGACGACAACAAAGTTCTGCATTTGTGCGAACTTCCTGCAGACAGATGGCTTCGAGTTCACGTCTGATGTTAGCCTTCGGATTGAACTTCAAGCACAATAGTCCTTTATACACGTACACTGGAGAGATGCGAAGCCATTGCAAAACTGTGATACTTTTCTACACTTTTCCTCGGATGATGCTCCCCCGCTACCTGAACGAAAAGGGCAAGCCACGCACAAACAAATAGTCCTAAACTTTCCTAAAATGCAACTCCGTAAACTCAACTTATAAAATAATTTCTCGCCGTATACATGAAGTCCGCAAGAATAATAATTATATCATATCATATATCAAGATAGGCTAAACTCGCAATTGTCAGCTGACTTAGTGGAGTATGAAGTCTCTAAAACGGGCGGATTCAACGACTGTTTCAAAATTTCGCCTTGATTTATGGCTCTTTACTGTCTTATCCCTATACAGTCATGTCTCATTAATATGAACGCCTCCATTTTCACGCAAAACGTTAAAAATGTACGTCTTCCGTAATAACTAAACAAAATAATGTCCTCAAACATTTATTTTATATAGCGAGGTATTCGTATTAGTGAAATCTGTATTAACGACACATGACTATATTTGCTTCCATCCGAAAGACCTAGGCGCTGTGTACCACGTCGACCAAGTTATAACTACACTCAGCACTTGTTACAAAAAAAAAAAAAAAAAACACGAGATTTCAGGTAACGACACACTCAATCAAAAGACACAATTTAACTCATGTTTAATGCAGACCAGCTCGTTTGCTCCCTAACATTTATTTCATTAGCACTTGTGTTCGAGTTCGGGCAATTGCGAAAGGGCGTTATTCGATTCAGGGAGTCAAACTGGAGCGTAAAGCATGGCTTTTCATAAACACAACAATTTTTGCAAGAAGACATTTCTTGCACCCAATTTTGAATACGCCAAACCTAACAGTTTACCTTCTGTTAATTTAACCTTCGTACAGTTGCAGTGGTAAAGTATTATATTCATGCCTCCAACTGAGGGCTCTAAAGAAACAACGAACAACGCTGAACTTTTGAGAACCCGTTCGCCTTCAGTCGTATATAATATTTTCAAAAACAAATAAAGGAAACATTAGCCACCTATCCTGATAGCGTTTTTTTATGCGTATGCAAGAATATACCGCGGTTCTAATTCTTTTCAAAGATGTTTTTGACTTCATAATATAACAGTCCTGGTCGAATTCCTACTGTAGTCTTTGTAAATACCATTGTTGACTTTGTACACGCCAATGTAAAGCATTAATAATTTTTACAAGTCATAAAATTATGGTGGGAATGACCAGGACAGCGACGGAACAATAGGAAAAAGCGCTACCACCCGAAAAAAAGAAAAAAAGTTAACCAACTACACCAGCAGAAAATTGAAACTTCAGGTAGTAACTACACTTCCAATGCGACCTCACCTCGTTTCAAAGGCTTTACCATAACTAAAGTAAGTTCTAGAATGTGTGCAACTGTTTTGTATGAGAGGCATATAAAAGAGACAACAAACGGATCTTTTCCTCAACACGCTGTTGAAAGCGTAGTTTAGAAAAAGAGTAAAGCAAAACGAGAGAATTCAGGGGTGGTGCAGTTAGCTCTTTGCCTGACTTACATCCAGAAATGAACACCGTTTACTTTATTTTCTCTTCTCTCTACCTCATTCATAGAATGGGGATGCGACAGATATTACGAACGTGTATTTGAACTACTACCTACATTTTATAGTGACGTTGGCAAAGGGGTAGATCCAGACAGGGCCACCGTTCTTGTCGACTCCGTACAAGCCGCCTATGAGGTTCTTCGCCAGGAACTGTACAAGGCGAAAACACGATAGTCGATGAGTCAACCAGTCAATTCGTTCCCGGTCTCCGCTGTATCGACTCCAAACAGCTTGCCTTCGCGCATATTAGCAACAGGATACATTTTGTGCGAACAAGGTGAAAACGGTACGCCGGAGTTTCAGTTATTTATCTATTTAGCAATACTGCGGACCTTAGGGAGGTCCAGCAGGAGGGGTATGTAATCAATAAAGCTAACAACACTTTTTATACACCTGTGTAAAATATAAAAATAAAAAATAACACACACGAATATATGCAAAGCGTCGAAATTGCAAACATCGCAAAATAACCTTCGACCTATAAAAAATACAGACTTATGCATTGGCGGCATCACATGAACCGCACACAAAAATCCGAAAAATAAAGTTTTGATACATAGTGTATTCAGAAAAAAAAAATCAGATAACAATGCACAAGGAAACCTTATGGCACGAATACATGACTGTATTGCACTTCAAAAAGCACTTCAAAAGGTGTCGTCATCTTAAAAAGCTGTGGGAAAAAATCTATTCTAATCATTATTCATGTTGAAAAAAAAAGAAAGAAAAAGAATTATGTGCATTAGTTTTCGCTAAAAGAGCCTCGGCAGATTGTTCGTGGTCGTGTCGTTATTGGCGTGTTTGGGAGTTTTGGATAGCGGGTGGTTTCAAGGCTAATCTATGTAAATAAAGCGAGTGAAACAATTTCAATCTGGTCACCTTTCTGCGCACGTGGAGAGACTAAAGGCCTGCTAGATTCAGCATAGCTGACACGGAGTTTAGTCTACGGCATCTTTCGTAAATAAATGTGACTGATAGCGACATAAAGTTTTTTTTTTCTAATTTAGCAATGTCACCTTTCTGATGTGGGTCTCATACTGTTCAAGCATACTCAAGGGGAGACAAAACAACGGTTTTGTAGGCAAAGAGTTTGACTTCGCTCGGAGCATTGCTGAGTCTTCGCGTAAGTGCGCCCAGTTTTTACTGGCCGCTCAACAAATTATATTTATATGTTTTGACCACTTGATCAAACTAACCGTTAGAGTTAACCTCAAGCATTTCTACTCAGAAACGTCAATATTTAAGTTAGTTTCTATGTTACATGTAAACGGCAGATGATATTTTTTTATTTGTCATTCTAAGATAAACAGTTTTATCACAGTTAATCATCATGTCCTACTTATCACACCATTCAGCTACTACATTTAATCTGCAGTTAATAGTCTACCCGATCTATTACATTTGAAATCTCCAAACAAATGACACAATCACCGCGAACAATCGCAGCAAAACATTTGGGCAAACGTATTCAATTAGATCATTAATAAATAATGAAGAGTAGTGGCCGAAGGAGGGATCCTTGAGGCACACCAGATTTAACTTCTAGAGAGCGATAGCAATTTTTGTTCGCAGCAACAAACTGCCTTCAGATTTCCAGGTAAGCCTCATACCCGTGCCACACGGGCAACTGGAATGCCATTTACAACGAATGGCATTTGAACGATCGGCCAATCAGCGCGCGACACTCCGAGCGTGGGGCGTTCCACGCGCGACAGATCGCGAGCTGATTCGTCGATCACACGAATGTCATTCGTTGTAAATGGCACTCGAGTTGCCCGTATGGCACGGGTATTAAAGGGCCCCTCAAACAAAAATAAAACATGTTTCTTTTTCAAACAGTTTAGTTGGGAAACGCGTGTCAAAAAAACTAATTTTACGCAAAAAAAGAAAAAAAGAATTAGAGCATTATTGATGGCGCGAGGCGCGATTTAGGTGGTAGTCATCTCCTTTCCACTTGTTTTCTCTCTTGGCATTTCAGGCGCGTGGAGGAGAGGTGGATCGGCTTCGCCTTCACGTTGAGGTGGAAAGAGCGAATGACTATTCCGTGACGTCATGGACTTTGCACGCATAATTTTAAATAAATCTCTTGCCGTCAATATTGCTCTACATTTGTTTTTCTCGAGTAAAATTTTTTCTTGACACGCGTGTCCGAGCCAGACTGCTAAAAAAGAAACATTTATTTTTATTTTTAGGTGACCTTTAATCTACCTGATCATCTTGTGGCAAAATTCCAACTTGTTTTAACTTAAAGAAGTTTGTCAGGCGGTTGTTTATCAAACGCTTTAGAGTAGGCGAGGAATATAGAATCGATTTTGCCAGATTTGTCGATTACCCTCGCAAAATCATGTGCCATAATTGATAATTGGCATGATGTGGAAAAACCTCGCCTAAACTTGTGCTGTGCATCGCGACGTATATTGTTCTTATCCAGATACTCAGACTTAAATCACGTGTTATACAGGTTTACATGACAAGCAAGTTAAAGATATTGGACGATAGTTGCAGAGTAGTGATAAATCATCTTTTAAAAAAACAAACGCGCTGATAGCTTTAGCGCGAACTTCCTATCTTCGACATCGCCTTGCCGTCTCGTGCCCCTCAAGCTCGCGTGCAGCCAAAGCACGACGGAAGGCACGGAGCGCGTGCTTGTGGCCGGGCGTTCGAAAGACACGCTCTGCCATAGCCTCCTATACGCTGACAAAGCCTGCAGATCGCTCCGAGAAGCAGGCCGCCGAAATGGAAAAGGTGGAGCGACAGACAATGGATGAGAGGAGAGCCACGTGACTGGCGCCCCGCTGAGGCGAGACGCCGAAACACGCTTCTCCCGAGGGAAAAAGTGTGCATCGGGTCCTCACCGCTGCAAGAGCTGTGCGCTGACGTCCAGGTTCTCCGAGAAATGGCTCATTGATGCTCTGTGCTACCAGATCCTCGCGCTCCAAATCTGCGACGAGGCACTTTATGGCTCCGTCGTCGATCTGCCAGGCTTTGTGAGCATAGAGGAGGCTATGGCTCTGCCGTTCTCATTCTGTCAGAGAATGTAGTTGGTGCACCGGCTTACGAGGACCAGGCACACGTTATTCTCAAGCTTTGAATATTGACACACGTTTCTCTCGCAGTAAGAAAATTGGACGAACTCGGCTCCTTATACAACTTTAGAGCACAAAAGTATATAATGTACTTTTGGGACAAACAAAAAGCATACTGAAATTGATGCCCTAGAAAGTCATCTGAGAGAGCCGAGCTGAATGAGCTCAAGGTATACAAATACGTTTTCTTGTAAAATATCGCGGGCTTACGATTAGATATCATTTATCTAACGCAAAGCCTAGTTGGGTTTAACCTTGAGATTTACTTTTTGTTGTGTTTTTGGCAAGTGGCGAGAAAAAAAGTAACGAATTACGTCACTCGCTACGTGCAAATAAAAGGAACGCGTTACCAACCTTCGTTACCTCAAAATAAAAGGAACGCGTTACCGTTACCGTTAATAAGTAACGCACGTTAGTTTTGCGTCACTTTAATTATACATTAACACGTTTTACTCGTTTGATGTTACATGTATGCGGAAGCGCCATATTTCAAGAAACATTATGTTCATGAAGAAACGGAACATATAATTACTGGATGCGTTTTACGGTTTCACCTAAACACTTCTGAGAAAAAAACGCAAAATCTCAAAAACAACGCCTAAAAAAACGAAAAAAGTAATTAAGTGTAATTTTGTTTAAGCCTAAGGAAGAATGTGTAACGAATAAAGTAGCTACGCTACTCGTTACTCTAAATAAGTAACGTAAGTACGTTACATGTTACCGTTTTAAAAACGTAACGGGTATGTTACAACGTTAGTAGAAAAAGTAACTTGTTACCGGTAACGCCGCTACTTGGAACGCGTTACGGCCAACAGTGCTCTATGGCCACTTTATTTGGCCCTTAGAATGAACCTGACTTGAGATCTGTGTCGCGGTTTTTCAGTTGGGAGGTGCGCACAATGGGTCCACCTTTAAACCAGATCGGGGTGATGGAAACCTCGAAGTTTTGACACCCCGTGACGAAGTGGGGACTTCTGTGCCAGGGAGTAATCAGATAAACATTCAGTGTTGGTGTCACGGTATGTCAAGCAAAAAACAACCCGCCCCCTAACCCCCCCCCCCCCCCCGAAAAAAGAAAAAAAACAACCACATAAACGTGCTGGTTTTTTAATGTTACGCGATTTGCAGGCCATTTGAAATGTTAACTAAACTTGTAAACAACGAAGTCATTCCTACAACGCATGCGCACCAACGATAAAAATTAATATACGTTAAGGCGGCACATTAATGTTAGGATCGAATATTACCGACTTTCGCGCTTCAAATCTCGAGACATGCGAGGTGTTTCGGAATGCTTGATAACATGCGCGCAGCATGTGATACGTTATCTCCTCACCGGGGGTGGCGTGTACTCTGTGAGGAGGCTGTCGATGTTGTTGGACTTCCTCCAGGCCAGACTCTAGAAACAGATAACAGACATGACAAAAATCAGTAACATGGTAATGAAACGAACTCGTGTTCGTGCAGTTTGTGAAGACCAACTATGTTCACGAAAGGACTCTTAGGGTATACAATTCTACTTACCGAGCGAAAGAATACGAGTGACTTGCCTTTTTGAGCATTTCCTTCGCTTGCTGGATGTCGAAGTTTCGTGCTGCCGAAGCCAGGTTGAAAAGAGAGAAAGAGAAAACATACAACAGAGTGAAAAGGACATTATTATTACGAAGAGTAGCTCAATTTAAACGGCTTGGAAACACGGTACATGAAAAAAAAGTAGAACGCGAGAAGACACCCGGACAAGTAGAAGGAATACGAAGGCACAGCGCTGTTTTCCTTCTAAAGTCCTCGCCTTTTTAGTTGTTTTATTTTACTTGTAACATGTATTGACCCGCACATTTACAAACGTTTGAAAATCGCGAAGTCAAACTGTAAGTAGGCACGTTACACATGAGCAGTTTTTTTTTGTTTTGTTTTCAAGGGCAGGCTCGTTTAAGGCTGTGTAGCGTGTCACTTTAATCACTTGTTTTATTAGAGAACTGGTGGCTCAAGTAATTTCGCATGAAACACATATGCGGTACTAAAAGAAAACTAAGATGCTGAAAGGTTATCGAAACAATCATTATCTGATTTGGCTTGTATTCAAGCTCGAAAGCAATAATTAGGGGCAGTTTGGAGAAGTTGACGCGTTCAGCTACAAGAATGGTTATTCTGTCTAACTTTGTGCGCTCGCTTTCTCGTTTGCCTTTCCCTCGTTTTCGAATGAAAACGGAAACACGGCACACGTTGGGGTGAAGACAATGTTTTATGTTGTACACGTTTCTCAAGAAAAAATACTGAAGTCTGTTATTCCTCAAACTGTCAGAAAGCAACCTAAAATCGGTTAAATGTTTTCTTTGTAAAAGTTGTAAGGTTATTTCAGCTATCTTAGAATGAGGTAAATTATTAAAATTACTATTCTGTTTATGACTATGATGAATATGATTACTGTTGTGATTACCATTATTATGATTATGATGATTATGATTATCATTATTAGTGTTATCATTATTATGAAAGTCTCTAATTAAAGTTTCAACCTCTCGTCTACACGAGGTAAAGCAGAGTGGAAGTAACGGATTTGTAACAAGTCTGATTTCACGTATTAAGTCAATCTATTTATGGTGGTACATACATCTATCAGTGTTCGGTGCACATTGCCTTGCCTGGAAATGTCTTTTTTTGCGTGCTTGTTTATACACCATAGACAATTTTGTCGGGTAGACTTCAAAATAACCGCTTCATATTTCACAAACAACCGAGCGTTAGTGTTTAATTTACGCGCCGTACCTTCAGCATCATTCGTATAATGAATCTTGAAGTCATAAATCATCTTAAGGTAATTTGGTCTTAAGCACACGTTATCATTAAAGGCATGGGCAAACCGACAGTGGAAGTTCTAATCAATGGTGTGCTTTTTTGCGCATCGTTTCTTTGCTTCTTCAGCGCGTCAAGAAAGATAAACTATAATTGCGGGCAGTATGGAAGCCGCAAGATGGTGTAGCCTGCATTATTTTTCACGCGATATTTTCCATTTTATGTTCTTAAGTTCTTGGTTCACACTTTTTTTTTTTAAATGAGCGCGGAATTATAACGCTAAGCTAGAGGAAAACCAAACGCTGCCCAGGTGGCAGAAACCCGCACCAAGATAAAATGCGCGAGCACGCGCTATGAGATCTGAATTAGGTAAAAAGGTCCCGGACTGGAAAACTTGACGTTTTAACGGCTAATGCCGTCTGGTCGGCTGTATTAGAGATGGGGGGGGGGGGGGGAGGTACGGCATCTGCAGGACCCACTATTTGTCAGCACTTTTTCCACTGTAGCAATAGACCTTTTTCAAAAGTGTATCCAGCAACATTGATGGTCGCCCCTTCTCGAGCAAGAAGCGCGTGATTGTATGCGAGTCGACGCCGAACGCTGACCCGGTTCTGGTGTCCAAAAGATGCTCAGAGTACGTGATCAAGCAATGACGGAGAGGCGATGAGGAGAACTTTTGAAAAGGCTCTAATTTGGGCTGACAAACACAACGTTCATGGGGGAAGTAAGAGTTGAGCGCGCGCTCGCTCTAAGCACACGCGCATACGTACAGTCATGGAGAATATAAGCTGAAACGACCACGACCAAAATGCACCAATGGTGCTGCTGCCTCAACACGAGGTTGAAATAGCAACGAGAGGTGGAACGACAGCGAGAGGGCAGTGGCCGCTGCTATGGGACACGCATTGCTCCTTTTCCGCGTTTTTGGAACACGTCCATATGACTTCCTTTCAGTGTTTGCTACCGCCCACCCGCTCTTGGCACAACCTTCATAATGGGGGCGCGCGAGGTCCCTGCACCAGTCAAATGTTTTTTTTCCTATGTCGCAAAAAGTGATGATAACTAGAAGTGTGCCTGGTGGCAGCAGGTGAGTGGAAGGGGCGCGCAGTTCTTAAGCCTTACGTTGCTGAGTGAAATAGTAAGACACGCTCGTCTGCCCGCAGTATCTCTCGTTGATACTTCTGGCGTATACGGGCAGCACCAACGGTATCTTTAGGTCGTCACCTGGTTGTCTCAGCTTATTTCGCTCACGACGAGAAAATAACGCGATGTACAAGAGGTGACTTCTCTAACGTTGATATAAATGTATGGTGGATGTCACATAATCATCATCGACATCATGCCGGTACGTCGTCGACTGCATGATCTGGCGAAAAAATCGCACCTTGTAGAACAGACCAAAATTTGAGACAGTGAGAAAATTCACAAGGTCGTGGACAGGTTCACCCGCTCACCTCTGAGCCATCTGAGACAGTAGTAGTCATCGTCGTCGTTTCTCAGAAGGTCGGCGCAAACTTCTCGGAACTGGTAAAGAAACAATTATGAAAAAAATAAGAACATGTTACCTGTAGCGGATCACAGTATCAACATACATACAAGCCAAAACCTGCCGTGGTTAACAAACAACACGCAAAAGAAATAGTTAACTCCGTGGACATTCTGAAGGTTACTGTTATTGCTCTTTAGACGCGTCGTGCAATATATTTTGACAATCTTTGGGTGTAGGAGAAGGAATACACCAATTATTGTTTGAAAACGCCATCCGACGGAGCCCCCAGGAGTCTGCTCCAAGACGCAGAAACGTTGGACGTTTTAATAGAGAAATCGGCCGCCCATGAGTGCAATTTCAGATTTTATGGGGTGCTAAGAGCACGTAGATTGCGTTATCACCATAAATATATGATTTCAGAATCCACTTGAACGCCCCTTTAAGCATCCTGCTGAAGGCTAAGCGATTTCGGGAGGTGGTCGAGATTCGAATAACTGCCGCAAGCAGGATGACTCCACCAAGAAGGCCTACCAAATGCACTGCAATTCTGAACCCGCATAACCCTCATCTCAAGAAAATGGCCTTCCGGAAGTTTATAAAATAGTATTACCTTATTTCCGGAATATTCAATCACGTTTCGTATTAGTCAAGTGAAAAAGAAAAGAAAAAAACACAACAGACACAGTCTTGTAATTGCTAATACTCAATAGAGAGCAGAACGTACACATAGCTGAAACAAAGAGGAGGCGGAAAAATAAAAAGCAGAACCCGCAATGTTGTTAAAACAGAATGCGTTTTTAAGGGGAAAGGATTTCAGGGTAAACAAAAGGACACATAATTAAGAATAAATAAAGATCGAAATTCCGAAAGTTCTCCAATGAAAAGGAGACCTGGGAATACAAAAGTCTGAGCCCGAAGCTCTGTCACTGCGCCGAGGGGCAGACTTCTAAAGCGATCATTACCGTCCTCAACTTTTTTGCACAGCAACGCCTTGCGGATGTCCAACAACCACTGAATGACAACAAACATCGCAATGTTCCCCGGGAATATTAATGAAACTCTTGGACGCGTATAGTTTTTATTCCACGGCTCTACAGGATCTTTGCACTAAATCGCACGGACACTTTAAACACGCGGCAGATTGAGCCGCCATTGTCGACCTTCTCTGACTTCCTGAGATGCCGAGCTACTGAAGTGGGCGTCGACGAGCCTCCACAATAGCCTATGTTGCGGAGAAGGACACAGTAGCACCTAAAGCGGCAATAACCTGTCTTGCTGTGGTAATGATGAGGTAAAGCAAACATACTTAGAGGAAACAAGAACTGAAGGTCGGTTATGACGGCGCCCATGCGCAACTGCCTGAACACGTCTAGGGCTCTATTCAGAAAAATAATTATTTCTGCATTTTTCGACAAAAGATCGTAATGTTCCTGAGTATTCTAACTGACTTGCTATCATAGAACGCAAATCAACTAGAATTTGTATATTTCATTGAAACTATTTATTCCCCGGAATATCCCAGACAGTTGGCCTTCTTTGCCACGCCAAGGGTAAGAACGTGTGGGTAAGTGTGTGACCACATCACTTTTTTTCATACACAAGGTCTCGGAAGAAAAGGGCGAAAGGCCTTTTCTTCTATGCCTGACGAGTTACGGTCAACCTAGTACACTGCATCAGTAGGCAGTGGAAAGCACAACTGCTAAAACCATATGATCTTGTGACGTGATTTCACCCCACGGAAAATATTCATAAAGCACCACGGGAGAGTGGGGAAACGAGAGACAGCAAGTAATTTTGTGTATAGCGACGTTTTCCGTGGGATCAAGGAAAGTCAAGCATTCCTCCGGTGGATTGGTCACTTAAATCTCAATTTCATTTTGTCTAGTCTCACAGATAACTACTGGGTGATTCAAGGAGCGGCCAGGCTCTTTAAATCAACCGTAAAATTCGGTTTCTTAGCCTATCGCGTTCCGATTTTGTACAGCGTTGGCCACAGGTGGTGCAATTTTTTCTAAAAAATTCCCAAAGAGCGAGCTTACCCGAGGAAAAAGTAAAAAAAGAAAAAGTTTAACTCCCATGGAAACGCAGAGAAGCCACCGGTCTTCAAACCATAGGGCGCCCTATGGTTTGCAGACTGGTGGCTTCGCTGAGTTTCCATAGGAGTTAAGCCTTTTTCTTTTTTTACTTTTTCCTCAGGTAAGCTCGCTCTTTACGAATTTTATAGAAAAAATGCACCACCTGTGGCCAACGCTGTACAAAATCGGAACGCGATAGGTTAAGAAACCGAATTTCGCGGTCAATTTAAAGAGCCTGGCCGCTCCTTGAATCACCTAGTATTCTTCGTTTCCCCATAAGTCAGAAACGTAGAGCGCAGCGAAAGCCAGAAGACATTAACATACATTGACACACATTAACAGACATTGTAAAAACTCATATCCACAGCACATTAAGCGCTATGACTGGTTTTGGCGATGACAGAACACGCTCCCCAAAATATGACAAACGCCGTAAGCTTACACTTTTGGCGCAGCTGTATTGGACCCATTGGCTAGTAGCGTCAGCTGCGCTCAAATGAAGTACAGCTAAAAATTTGCTGCAGCGTCCTTCAATAGACCCTTTTAAAAACTCAGTTCCGTCTGGTGGCTCAAAAGCAGTTTCACATTCATCAAACTATTGGCGGTCATGAAACTGTATTGCCCCGTCACTTTCGCACGTCGATGGCAAATGAGAATTGGTTCTTTGATTACTTCATAATTGTGTTTTGATTTCTTTTAGTTTCAATGGTAAGAACATTAGAGCTGACCAGTACAAAGCGGCGGCCAATAGGAGCCTCGATTAAAATTCCGCAATCAAAAGGCTTTGGAGTCAAAGCTTTGCCAAAAGATTGACTCTACCACACTCCGAAATATTTGTTTACGCAGCCGTTGTATCTAACTCGTGCGTCGTGCTGACGTCTCGAACCTACGGGCTTCATACATCCTCCGTTTGGTAGTATCTTGAATTTTTTACTTCATCATCCTCAAGAAGGCCGCCATTTGTTTGGCACAGATGCAATACACTGAAGATAGATGAATGCTAACGGCTGTACTATTTAGCTCTGGCGGTAGCTTGCGCCACCTGGACTAGAAATCAGAAGATCAAAAGTATGATTCTCTCTCGCACTGGTAAGCCTACTTTCTTCCCCTACGCATTTTTGTAACTATGACTAGGCAGTGTGGGATATCGCCAGGATGACCTTGGGGAGTAAGGAAAAAAAAACCCATAAAAATAGAATCCCCAGCTTCTTCCCCGGCGAGGCAGTCGCCCATTCTCCTCCGTCCTAGCCTTGTCGGTGTTGCACCAACACCAGGCCCACTGAGATAGAGGGTTGAGGCCTCGGGCAGGAGCCACGCGGGAGGAAGCCCCAATTTTCTTCAATCCCAACTGCCCCCGGCCGTGCTGATCGACTTGGTTTCAGCATAAGCCTAGACGCAGCCGATGGCTACAAGCGCGAGCTCCGGCCTTTCAGCGATCCGCTGCCAAGCACGCGCGCTCGTGCAGTGCAAGCAACTGTTCAGGAGTGCACATGCTTGCGCTTGTAGCGTCGGCTACCTGCTTTCAGTTGTACGCGGTATTCAATCTCCGCTGGATAATTTCCACTCAGTCTGTACTTTGTTTCAGCTTGAGGTCCAGACGCAGGCGATGCTACAAGCGCGAGCTCCGGGCTTTCAGCGTCCCTGCCAAGCACGCGCGCTCGTGCAATGCAAGCACTGTTCAGGGCCACACGCTCGCGCTCAGTAGCATCGGCTGCAGTCTGGACCCAAGCTGAAACGACAGTATAGTAATCTTTTTGTAATTGTAATTCCCATATCATCCACCATTTTTCTATTGTCGTCTGCAACCGTGCTCTCCTGCCAAATCCGTCGTCTCCTTCAGGAACACGGGAGCAAGGCCCATGTACTGCAATACAGAGATATCATGAACTTGAACTAAAAATAAAACACCCTCCTAAAAAAAAGCTTTTTTTTTATTTATTGCAAAAATAAATTACGCGTCGTCCAACGCTTATTCTTCGTGCAAATGTAGCGCTAGCCGCCCAAACCAGACACCAAAGTTCCAAAACTAACCGTAAACTCTAATCAAAATTTATGGGTGATTTTTCGAAAATTTCAAAGGGAAAGTGGGGCCCGTTTTTGTCCGTTTTCAGTAACTAAAGCCATTCAGCTCCATGTATTCGAAAGGTCCATCGGCCGCAGTTTTCCCATTTAAAATTTCAGAAAATTGTTAATAACGTCTGAATAAGAGGACAGTTAGTTCTGAAACTTGGGCGCCAGCTTCAGACCGCTAGGGCTATATTATAGCGGAGAACGAGCATTCGGTATGACAAAAAAAGAGTCATATACTTCGTTTCAGCTTCGGTCCAGACGCAGCCAAAGCTACAAGCGCAGAGCTCCGGGCTTTCAGCATCCCTGCCAAGCACGCGCGCTCGTGCAGTGCAAGCACTCACTCTTAGAAAAAAGTGGTCAGTATAGTCCTCCCTAAAGGGAGGAACAGCTCTTGACACATATGTTCCTTCAGAAATGGAGGAACTTTCGTCCCTAAAGCAGGGAGCAAAAGTTCCTCCGTCGCCTGCATCTCATTATGGCGGCCACGAATCGAGCAAATCGAGCTCAATAAGGCTTAACGAGAACACGAAGTCTATTGTACGGAGCGAGAGGAGCAGCAAATAAAAACGTAACACGAGCTTTCCGCGAACTGTATTTATTTCCGAAGCCGGCTTCCCCTGCAGGTAAAGAAACTTACGTTTCGAAAGCATGCAGTCACTCAGTCGTCTCATCGTCAGCACTGCGATGTTAAACGGAGACAACCGGCACCCAGTTCGCGCACTTTGTCTTACCTTTGCTATTCCTCGAGCCACAATTCCTTCGTCAACCGTTGCGTCAACCGCACATCACGGAGGAGTGGTAAACCATTCGCCCATTCGCCCATTCGCCCGCAAAACCAAAATCCGCTCTCAAAAAAGCAAATCCGAAGCAGCCTCTTGGCTCGTTTCAGCACGGTAACACAAAATTATGGCGTAGCCGCGTAGCGTAAAAAGAGAGGTTAAATCGCTTGCCACCAGATGGCAGAATCAAGCAGATTGATCGCAAGTAGCTAGGCTAGGTGGCGCTAGTTACACATCAATTCATGTTCTACAAAAAATATTTTATTTTCTGTCGCCACCATTGAGCTTCGGGACCCTTTCTTTCACACAGGTAGACATATTACGCGTTCTACGGTACAAGCATCAGCTGAACCTACATAGAGCACAAACACATACACACAAACATCAATGCAACAGCATACAAACAACAATACAACAGCACACTAACCCGATCACTACTCCTGAGCTCTGCGTTTCCGTCTTTTATAGTGGTCGTTCTGAACGTACGGAATTTTTCGGTGACTCTTTAAGCAATAAAAAATATTCCCAGCATGTTGATTTTTTCCAGCAATGTCATACATCTGAGAGTATTTTTAATGGCTCAGGGGATGAATCTCTTATTAAAAAGAAATGCTCGATCATGCCGTAATTATTTGAAAGCCAATAAATCGAGCCGCTCCAATGCGGTTCCAAGCCTGGGTTTGTTTCCCCGCACGGCACTTCCGAGCCAGTATTTCTATTGTAGTGTTTGTTTTACTATTTGTGCTGTTCGCGCACGGCTGCAATTGCCGTCTAGAATTAATCTGTGTAGAGCGGATATTCACTCAGCTGGAAGTGATGCTTCACGGGCAGAGAGATCGCTTTTCGATCAACTTGAATGCAGTCGAAGCCGCGACTTGCGGCAGGTGTTAAGTGTACGGAGCTACCCCGTGGCGAGCTCGAAAACGTCTAGCGCTCATCCCAGCGCGCCACTTGGAGGGCAGTTTCTCCAGGAACCGTAGTATATTTAAACAGCAAACTAAAGGATAACTTTTTTTCGATTTTACGTTTTTTTATGCTAAAATTTCATTGTAAATATAGCACTTTCCGTCATTATTTCGTACTGTTCAGTATTTTCATCAGAGCGCAATCGCTCTCGGGGACCGACAGTCACATTGGCCACTGTACGATAGGAGCTTACCGTTCAGACCAGCGTTCCAACATGATTATCCGCACGTCGATCGACTGCACCTTATTTCTCAAGTGGTCTTAAACTCTTTAATGTAAAGGGAATGTCAACCTGCGACACCCCGCCCCTCCGATCACGGCCCGACCAGCCGCATCAATGCCCGACAGTTTACGTCATCTCATCTTGTTGTTACACCACTGATACGCGAACACACGGTCACATCGGCGATAATTCCAGTCTTCTTCACTGCGCACAACACTGCCATCACGATGTTGCTGCTACGTTGCCGACACGCAGAAATACAGAACCACGTTGAACGCCGGTTGGCACTCGGCACGGGAAAACAGAACCGAACTCAGCACGGTAGCCGGCAGGAAAACCTGCCGGCTGCCGAAGTCAGCACCAGGCAGCCGGCAGGAACACCTGCCTGCCTTGGACACAGTTCCTGCGATTTCCATAACGTCGAAAACGTCGATACAGATCCGCGTGGTTCGCTCGTTCCGCTACTGTAGTTCCGCTTTAGTTCGCGTACGCGTACCTCCCGCAATCCAGAGACGGCCATCTTATCCAGTGTACGTAGCACTGCTGGCACTGCTCCGGAACTTCGCTGTTTCTAGCGGCTTCATTTGTTCGTTTGAAAAAAATTGTGATAAAAACGTCAATGCAACCGAAATGTTCTGCACGCTTGGACTAGAAGACGGTATTAACGGCGGCCTTCGCTGCCGCTGAAGCTCAATCAACTCAACAACATGTATTAAACAACGTGCGCGACGTGCTCGAAAAACGAAACCGAAAGAAGATGGCTCCCTTCTTCTCGAGTCCGCTTGGGGGCGCGTCGGTAGAAGGGAGGAAGATGCGCCGTTGCTGCCTTTTACCTCCATTTTTTCTTAGAGTGCAGGGTCAGGGCCCAGCGGTCGAGGCGGCCGAGTTACGAAATGTGGCCGAAGAGACCGAGGCTGAAGCCCGCCACTATCGCAGCTGATCGCAGCCGCCCAGTGTACGTAGCAGTATCGGCATCGTTTCGAAGCTTAGCGGTTTATGACGGATGTGTTTTAACTCTTTCTTTGTGAATGCCGAAAACGCCGCGGCAAAAGAAACGACTGAAGGACCAACCTCGTCGTCTTGGCCCCTGCGTAAACGGCTTAGATCCAACCTGGGTGCCCAAATCTTGTTTATCAAACAGCGCGCTGATGAAGTTTGTAGCAATGATATTTGTATAGTTTCCTTGGCGTCAGTGGATAATAAGGACTTTAATTTTCCTTCCATCGGTCTGGGTTTGTTTATGCCTGTTTTAATAAATAAAAGAGTAAAAAAAATAACGAAAAAAAAAAAACACCGCTCCTTACAGGGATCGGACCTTCGACCGCTTGGTCAGTACCGCGATGTTCTACCCCTGCGCCAACTGAACAGGGGAGGAACTCGACCTCCTCCCTTCATCCAAACTTCCATTCCCTCCCTTCTCTGGGCAACTTGACTACAACAAGGAGGAACAGATCGCCGTTGCTACCTTTCTCCTCCTTTTTTTCTTAGAGTGCTGTTCTGGGCCACATGCTCGCGCTTGTAGCATCCGCGCGTCTGGACCGAGCTGAACAGAAGTATAGTACAGGCTAGCTGGTGGAAGTCAACCATTTCGTCGTTTACCCTGAGACTGGGGTTTTTTTTTTAGAAGAGCAAAATCCCCCCAGTCTCCAGGGTAAACGACGAAATAATTTCGGTATGACGTAGTTTCTTTTGAGTAAAAAAGAATTGCACATATTTTTGAATAAAAACACTATAAAAAAAAAAGCAGCGGTCGTGCATTATCGGCCGTGGAGCGTTGAAAGCCACGCTTGGCGCTGGTGTCAAAATCCCGAGTTCATGCTGTGCCCTGCTGCCCTGCTGCGCCCACTAAAATAAAAGAAAAAAAGAAAAAACGGGAGGCTGGGCACAGAATTGTGGCTCACGGTTATCGTATGCAAAAGTGACTATCTTTTTCGCGAGCCAGGCCAAGCAGTGCTCGGGAAAAGAGCGCTAGCGCCACTTCGTAGGTTTCGTTGCAGAAGTTGAAGCTTGGCCGAATCGGTATGACATATGTGAAAAATTAAAACAGCACAAAGGTCGAGGAACCAGATGAAGAAACACACAGGCATAGCGCTGTCCAACACGATGTGCCTCACGCGCGAGGACGTCGCTTTTCCTCTCTGCAGTGTTGCACAGCTCGCTTTAACTGAGATTATGATAGTAATCAACATTTAGCAGACTGAATTCCAAAAAGGGTTCCTGTAGTCTTCCCCTTGTATTATCGAAAAAAGACGCGCTGTCAATGAAGGCGTCTTCTCGGGGAGAGGTCACTTCCTTCGCGGAGGTACTTCCTCGAGCTGGCTCGCCCGCGGAAACACGGCGGCAGCAGAGGTCCACAAAGCGAAGCGTCGCTGGCATGTAACCCCGATCGCCGCGACCGCTTGCGTCACATGACGGCGATCCTTCGGTTCCGCGTGACGTCGCAAGGTCGGAAGCGTTTGCTTCCTTCCCCTGCCTCCGTCGGCCATCGCCCAGCCGGAAGAATCTCTCCGGGCCTCGTTGGCTTCGCTCAAAGAACTCGCTTGGCTCCGCCGGATCTGTTTGCGTATCGACAAGATAGACGAACCCAAAGCAGACAATCTGACTGGCAGATTGCCTGCGCTGAAGTTTTCTCTCACTGCTTGGCATACGCTTGGCGCCAGAATAGACTTTTCGGAAAATTTCCAGACCTCGCAGAGACGGGGATTGTGCGACTGTTCAGATGCACGCTCGTGCCGAGCTGACTCGAACCATCCGTGTAATTTAGAAGCGGTAGAGTTCATTTTCTCTGGAGCTCAGAAACGAACAAAAAATAAAGCGAACACAAAGGGGGTCATCCCGCACTCTGTTTCGCCTTCCTTCTGCCGTCTCTGCGTTCTGAGATCACGAAATGTAAAACCGACGTCAGTTTCATCTTTGATTCCTGGACATTCTCACGTGAAACAATTGGAACAACAGAGTGCGTCAAGCAGACGGAGGCGCCACATATTTGCGGAAATATTTATTATCTTATTTTGCATTCAACGGAGTGGTTCTTGGCAAAATTATCTCCGAGCTCTCTGTGTCCGACCAACTGTCATTGGGTGGGTCGCTCGAAATCGCGGGTGTTTCAACGCTACCTGGTAGCTACACTTGATTGAGCAGATCGGGACACAACAGACATTACTGAGCAGATGGGACAGACCAAACCTTGTCAAAAGTGCACCATCAGGTTGTTCGTGATGATCCTATACCTATTTTATAATCGCTGAAGCAATCGTAAACAGAAGAGACCCAATGACTCGCGTTTTGGACGCTGATTGATTGGCCTCATTAGCTCGTCAGCGTCGGCACAGGTCTGGACGGAAGCTGAAACGAAATAGAACTGCCTTTATATTAAAAAAGAAGAACAAGAAGAAAGAGAAAGAGGAGAGCGCCAAAAACATGAAGCTGCGACAAGATTGCGTCGATCCTTCACTTAGATTCTGCTGAGGCTGGCAGCAACAAATCCACAATGGACATGGCCGTGTAATTTCTCAGCTTGAATACTGCCTTTTCTTAAAGCGGAGTCACCTTAAACTGTGCCTGGATTCTGCCGGTACTGCAGCGTACCAGGAATCTTAAGAAGTCACTGATCTCAGCGATATGATCAATCTTGAAAGATATCACGTAAACCGAACACGGCGCGAAGAGACCGCCAAACTCCCGCTAAACACCCACCCGTTCCTACTTTGTTTCACCTCAAGTGCAGATGTACGAGCTGATGGGACCAATCAAAGAGCATCAATTACGATGTTCGTCACGTTTCCCATACGTGTTCTATCATCGCTGAACCAATCATAAACAACAAAAAGTGACTTGCGCTTTTGACGCTGCTCGATTGGTCAGATTAGCTCGTAGCGTACGCTGGACTTTTAAGGCACGTGATTACTTTAGTCGCGCCGTAATTAATGAGCGGTTAAAACAGATGCTGCACACAACACGCCCGGTGAATGTACGACTGATGGTGGGTCGTTCGCTTCTACCTGAGGTGCAATTTCACATGCTGCCAATTGATGCTTCAGATTCGAGTAAGGAGAAACATTATTCTAGTCTAGAGGCACCAAATAAGCAGAGTACCACGACGCTCCATTCTCCGGTTGTTTTCTGGGCGCCGCCATTTTGTTGAAGTGCAGAGCGGGCTGAGTAGACCTAAAAGTGCGCGTCCTCCCGTAGGAGCTGCGCCAGTTACTCGAATCGGCCATTGTTTGGGCACGTACTCTAAACGTGTATTGGACGGGAGGGCTCCGTCACTGTTCGGCCTGAATTCGCCTCAGTTCATATTCAATTAGAGCGCCGTATCAGCGTTCGGCAGGACTCGGGCCTAGTCAAACGATTCGTGTCCAAGAAACGGCGACACCCAATGTTGCTCGAAGGACTTTTACGATGGATCTATTGGAGATGATTACAATTACAAAATGCGAATTTAGAGCTTTAGACAATGTTCAGAATGCATAGGGACATCGTTCTAAAGCGGTTTCCCCATGTAGCGATTTCAGCCCTAAACTGGTGCGATTTCTGCCGTCGCGGCGCTCGTGCCGCTCAACCGCTGGTGCTGGCCAGAGCGCCGCGATGGCCTATCACGCATAAGGCAAAACCACCATGTGAACCAGGCTAAAGGGACCATGAAATGACCTTTTTACTTTTGCCAGATAACTTTTACATTAAACCTTCAACGTTCACTGAATGCCGAACAGGCATCCGTTTTCGTCTCGGTTCATTAACTTCTACACAAAAAAATAATGAAATATCGACTTTCTTTCTCTCCAACTGACCGCAAAACAAGTTGCGGCGTAATTTTGACGGTCGTGACGTACGCGGATGAACCGGAAGTTCTCTTGGCAGTAGGGGTGAGCGGCGTTTTGCAACTTCCGGTTCCTTGGGAAATTTTGTTTAGCTGTTGACAAACGACGACGATGATCTGCAAGCCTGTCTTAGCATGGTTCTGAAAGCTACGGTTCAGAGGCTTAGAAACCATGCTGGCACAGACTGTAGCGCATTGTCGTCGATTGTCAGCAGTGAAACAAAATGTCCGGGAACACTGAGGTTGCCAACGCTGGGTGAGCGGCGTTTGGCAACTTCGGTTCCTTCGGAAATTTTGTTTCACTGTTGACAATCGACGACAATGCGCTACAAGTCTGTGCCAGCATGGAGCGTTAGCCGAGGCGAGTTGGGGGTGCGCCGGTAGGTTTTACTGGTTTTAATGCGCTGATGTCACCGACGTATTTTCTGAATCGGCGCCTCTCAACGCCGCGCGATAGCCATGGACACATCGCAGCTGAGCGAAATTCAATGAGATATGTTGCGCTACAGCGACAGCATGGGACTAGTCTCATACGCCGGTATTCCTGTTGGGAAGTGCGGCGAGTCTTCCGGTGAAGACTCCAGAAATCAACCCAACTGTCATTGTTGGTAAAAGGCGGCCCGTGTCAGTCGTTTGCAAAGCGACGTAGATGGAAACAAATCGCCGCGGCGTTTTTCGCGGCCTCAGAGATGCAGGAGCGAGCCGACGTTAAAAAAGTTACGTTTGAACTACGACAGTGTCAGCAAGAGCCACGTAAATACCTGTTCACACTCGGAGCGGACGCGCACGTTTGATGGAAGTGCTGTATTCGCGCTGTTGGTGAGCGCTTCGGGACCGATCTTTACGATTGCAACTCGATACTTACGTGGCACTCGGCAAAGGAAGGTTGGCCCGGCATTGCACATAGCTCCCCCGAACTTTTATAGCTCGACAGTGACGTGCAGTCATGTCAGAATCAAAATGGCATACTAATAACAAAGTGTACATACCGTGTTACGAAGGTAATCATTACGGCGCTTATTCGAGCTCTATATCACACAAAACGAGTAGATAGAATCGACAAGACGACAGTGTTCGTCAACACTGCCTCGGAAAACAAGAAGATGACAAGGGGAAGAGATTGACCTCACCTGTTAATCTAAAATTGAGGTCAGCGATCAAACTATAATAAGGGAAGGGTCCACAAGGGTCGCGCGGGCATATTCCATTCAGCACGCAAGCCGGTCGTGGGCAGACTAAGGTGCCTTCATGCGCTTTGCTTGGGGTGATGACATCTGGCCATTTTGTTTCGAACGCTTATTTTTATTTTTGTTCTGAAGCGCGTGAAAGAACGTGTACCTGCACGTGCTCGTGGTGCTGACTGTGCTACGGCGACATTTTGTTTCCTGCGATTTCTTTCTATTTTTCCCTGTGAGCGCGTGCTGTCGGCATCGGGTACTACAAAAGATGGCATCACCCTAAACAGAAGGACATTGAGGCACTCTAGGGCAGACTGTCTTGGCCAAGTAGCGTCGAAGCAACGCTGCGCCTGCTAGGCCTATATTCTGCGCAGCTCGCTTGGTCGGAGTAGGTGGATTCATGACCGTCGTAGCTTTTCTCAGGTGTTTGTGGATCCAGCGTTCTTGTTTGTTGTGGTCTGTTTCAAGTACTTTTTTCTTGCTGCTTGAAGTCGGGACGCACGAGAAGAACACGTAGAAAAATTAACGTTCGTTGGTCGTCGTGACCAAGCGACGCTGTCGGCCATGCTGATTTGATCGTAAAAGTGCGTAAGACAGCTCCGGAGCTGGCTCTCAGCTTCGTTTACCACACGATAGATGGCGCTTGGCTCTCAGCATTATTAGAGTGCCTTCATACAAGCGCGCGCATTTGCTTGAGTGGTGACATCTCAGCCATTTTTACGCCCAATCGTTTTTTTATGCCTTTTGAAGTGCGCGCAATCCGGCGTCACTCAGCTCGAGCGCGTAAGCTTTGGCTAATGCCTAGACGCCATTTTAGCGCCCAGGTCACGCACCGAGTGCGCGAGAGCGTCACGCGCTGGCACATTCAGTGCAACAATGGATGTCTTCACCCTGAGACAGACAGACATGTAGGCACCCTAAGCATTATTAGGGTGCCTACATGTCTGTCTGTCTCAGGGTGAAGCATCCATTGTTGCACTGAATGTTCAGCGCGTGACGCTCTCGCGCCCCGGTGCGTGTTTGGGCGCTAAAATGGCGTCTCTGCATTAGCCAAAGCTACGCGCTCGAGCTGATTGACACCGAATAGACCTATTGCTGTCTTACCCAAGCATCAAGGAGAATGCAGGGATTGGTGTTCCACGCGTCGCACGTGCTGGCCTCAGCAGTAGTAACTTTTCTAAAGCAAAAACCTAAAACAAATGGCATCTTGCACGCGCGTTCATCAATGCTTTCTTTTGGTTATTTACTTTAAATCTATTTATACAGGAAAGGCGTGCGCGTGTGGCGCGTGGAACACCAATCCCTGCATTCTCCTTGATGCTTGGGTAAGACAGCAAATGGTCTATTGCGCGTACTTCAAAATGCATAAAAAAACGACTGGGCGAAAAATGGCTGAGATGTCACCACTCAAGCAAAGGCGCGCGTGTGTATGAAGGCACTCTAAGCATTATCAAATTTGGCAATTTTCGCCACACATCTCTAATTATGCTACAAAATGTGGATCTGAATATTATTTAACAAAACCTTTAAGAAACATTTGCCGGCTATTTATTGTTTATGATCCCGGTGTTGGTGAGGTGGGCGCTTACCCAATAGGCGACGTGGATTCGGCTGACGTGCTGCAGTTCCGCGGATGCATAGCAGTGAAAAGGCAGAGAGCTTTCGAAGGAAAGAAGGCGCAAAAGAGTCCAGTTTTCTCTTAAAAGTTCTATAGCAAAGAATTTTTTTTTGGCTCTCTATTTTTGTGTTTTTGTGTTTCTTTTCACACCTTTTACGACGTCCGGTGGATGAAATTCGATTTCCAGAATCGTTTCATGGTCCCTTTAAGGCCTGTTCACACGTGCAGCGGAGCGCTACAAGCATAGCGCTGACGGGAGCGTTCACCAGCTTTGTATCGCACCGTCAAAACTGTCGCATCATGGCAGGCGATAGGGCAGAGCCGTATATCTCAATATACGGCTCTGGCGATAAGTAGCTGACGACACGAGAGCAGCGCTGCATCAGCGCTTCGCTGCTTGTGAGAAACGGCCTTTACTGTGCCGGGAGCTTTTTTTAGCATTCCAGGAGGACGATAAAGCATCGTCTGCGATTTCAGATAGAACTTCGGATAACTGGCAGAAATAATATTAAGCAACAAGATGGGCCAAAAGGCGTTACACTAAAGCTTCGCTTAATTACTGGCTCCATACTAACCATTGTGTCCGGATGCGAGGAAATTTCAGATCAGACGTTCGCAAGGCTGCTTGAGATGTTACGAGGCAGCATTTGTACCTTCGCCATAGAAAGGTAGTTTGCGCAATCAATGTAGTAGATAGGCAATGCACCTGGTCCGCACCTTCCGCCAAAGAAACGCGCAGACATCGAGGCGCCAGTCAATGGCGTAACCTATAAGCACGCCTTCATTTTCCTGCGTAAGTTTCCGTCGGCCTCCAAGATGGGTTTCGCTTCAGTCCCGCTGTCCTTCGCACGCGCACATAACCCTACGCCTTCGACCGAAGACTGATCTCTTCAGTTTTAGGTCGCCCAATCAAAAGCCGGAAGGCCCAATTAGAGAAGACAATGGTGTGCTTGCTATCCCCCACCAGCAAAACTACGGGGACCGGAAAGTGCCTCCGACTGCTTTGTTTAGCAACATCCCATAGAAAGAACTCATACATCGGAGTGTTCTCTGAACGGAAACAAAAAAGGCACCACAGGGTCGGCCAGTAGTAATACGGGTTGTCGCGCTCCGGGGGTCAGTTACAACGACAAGCATAGATAGGTATCACTGTAGTCGTGGCGCCCACACTAGAGAGCCTAGCTAAGCAGATTTTCGGATTAACCATCCATTACCGGGGAAGCTATTTATTATCTTTAGATTCAAAACAGCTATTGAGAAGACGCCAAATGAATGTTATCATTACAAAAAATTATCAATTATCAATGAGTTTCAATTGAGTTTCTAATGTATTCCTTAGAATTCATAAGAAACTCAATAGAAACGCATTGATCGTTCTTGTAAGGGTATGCCGAAATCAACATTAAACTTTTCCCGCGCTCTCCAGTCGGGTGACGTCACAAGTTGTATAACATGCAAGGCAATGTAAAAATAAAACAAAGAAAAACATTGCTTTTTTTGGTGTTGTTGGTTTTTTTAGTTTTTATTCTACACCATCGAACGTCTTGTAAACCTTCGTGAACAAGCTGTAGCACCCCCTCATATTACAACATTTTATATCACGTTCTCAGCGGTGTTAGTAGAGACTCAGCTTCTCAGACCGAAAATAAAAACTTCATAACAGCCTAAAGAAAAAATCTTATTGTGATTTGTAATTTGAGGTACTAGTTCAAAAATGTCTATAAATCTGCGACACGAGTTGTGAGACAGAGCAAGGACTACAAAAAATTTTGATGATGGTCCCCCTTTTAAAGGGGCACTTCCAAGGGACGAAGAAAACCAAATACTGCTTCGAAGGGCGTGCCTATCAGTGGTGGGCGTTCAGTAATTCTAGAGGCAGGACTGACTGACTAGGTGCACGTGACCCTTCTGATCATTTTAAGCTCGTGATTGTCGCTCAAATGTCCGCTTTGAACGCCCGTAAGAAAGAAGAAGAAAGAAAGAAGAGAAAGGTGGTCGAGTGTGGGGACGTTGCGCGCACTATCGTTGCTAAGGCAATGTACTGAAGCGGCATGTCTCCCGTCTCCGAACATCAGCCGAAAACTGAATTACGGGGCCGCTATTGTCCGCGTGATCGTCAATCCTCTTCTAGACCACGACTGACTTGCTATCAACTGCAATTTTTCTTCACTTTTGTTCGGCGTCAGATTTACAACCATAAGGTACCAGGTTCGATTCCAAAACAGCGCTTCTTTTCTTGTAATTTTTTTTAATGACGGCCAACGTATATCCTCTTCAGGAAAATGCTAGTAGCCGGCCATAAATCATACTCTTTGTTTAAAAAAATTTTGAGTTTAGGCCGGTTTTTGGTCGGGCTCACGTTAAAAATAACAGACGAGCTCGGGCCGGAATATTTATAGGTGGTTTCTGGTTCGGGCCGGCGTTCACGAATCATAGCCTGCCTCGAGGCCTCAGGTCGGGTTTAGCTAGGTCCGGACTGAATCGGGCCGGGCCGTGTTGAGTCGGGCCTTAATATTTCGGCCCGATCTGATATTAATGCAGCGAACTGCGCATAAACACAGCCTGCACGTGGCTAGTCGGAAATCGAGGGAAAAAAAAGAGGCGCGGTCAGCACGCTAGTCGGAGAACTATTTCCAGGTCTCATAGAAAAAGATGAATCGCCACAAAACGTTTGTGACCTTGCAGACGCATTCAATCATGGCGTTTGTTTACGTCCACGTACGTTACCTTAATAGTCCACGCTCGACAAACGATAATATATGCGTTTGTTTGACGTGCATCCATGGCCAGGTGGCTGCTTTCTTCATTTTCTAATCTCGATGGAATAGGAAACAGCTAGCCAGAGTACTCCTACAAACCCTCAGATACATCGGACGGCATCTACGGAAACTAAAATAACATAGAAAAGCTCTATGTTTTCGATTACTCTGTTTCCCTTCCGCCAGTTTCGCACATATCTTGACTCCACAAAAGATTCGTCATCAGCACGGTCACGCGCTTTTGGTAAGGCGCTTTGGCATTTAGGTGCAATAACTTAAGCATGTTCTCCCTCCTTGAAATAAAAAAAAGTCGGTTATACGCTTACGACTCCGTACTTGATTCTGATATTCATGACATGTCTGATTGCTCAGCTTTGCGAAAAAATATATGCCGCATTTCCTTCTGGTGTGAAATATGAAAGATGAATTTGAAAATAACTAAATGTAATCACGCCCGTTTTACGCGCAAGCCGACACTCTGTCTACTTTAAATACCTTATCACAGGAATTTACTTACCAAATCTTTCTGAAGTTAAAGGGCAACTCCACTCCATTTTTACGATTTTTTGGCTTATATTCTGTTTAGTCGAAGTCGGCGACTCTGATCCAGGAGATATAATTTGTTTTTTGGTCGTGTGTATAGTTCTGTAGATATCACCACACGAGAGAATAGGACGAAACCTACGTCATTGCCCAGTGTTGCTTCAGTAGCTCACGCTGTGCCAGCGTTGCTCACGCGCTGCCGGGCCGCTTACCGAGCTGGTAGAACATTTTTAATAATGGTTTTAATCGGGAATGCGGCGTCGGTTTGAAGTGAAATTTTGAGTATGACCGTATTTTAACCCCTAAAGCGATGTCAGTCATTTCTATGGGATCGACTTTTTGAGTGCAGTTGCCCTTTAAATATCTCGTGTATATTTTACAGAAAATCTTACGTGGACAAAATACGTGGACTATACAACTACAAAAGCCACCAGAATGCTGACCTTTATTCGACGTAGCATTAAAGACTGTCCCAAGTTTATTAAACAAACACTCTAACATACATTAAACCGATTTAAGACTACGCCTGTATATCCTGGGATCTCCATCAGCCCTACCTCGTCAACCTGCTAGAGGAAGTTCAAAACATAGCAGCTCCCTCTATATATCGAGTAATTACAAATTTAGATAAAGTGTGGCCAAGTTAAAAACAAAACTTGATTTAATTATTTTATTCCAGAAAAGGCGGTTTATACGAGTAAAAGTTTATTACCGCATGTTTCAAAATTATCTCGGTATCGACAAAACCATGTACATGTTGCCTCACCACTACTTATCAGGAAAACGTGGTTACTCGAAAACGTGCAAGAGTACAAATGCAGAACAGATGTGTTTACATACTCGTTATTTTTTCCATAGACAACAAGCATATGGAGCTCGCTGCCTGAAGAAATATTTGCCACATTTGCCACCATGTTCTTTAACAATGCGCTAAAAACTGCTGCATGAATTTATTCTATTTTTTTCATGTTCGTGACACTGCACACCCAACTCGATTTCCTCAATTTTTGTTCTTTTTATGTTTTCATGTGTAATAGGCTCGTGTTTTGTATTTTGCTCCATTGTATTTTTACCCCTTCTTAGCCATAACTCTTTCATAAGGCGATGCGAGGTATTCCGAATAAATAAATACATGAATAAATTTTAAAGGATCGCAAGCTAAGAGTTTCCTCCGCTTGCCGGCTCTACAAACCGTGTGGGTGTTGCTATAAAAATGTAATCGATTAAGATTACCATTACTGATTCGAACAAAAGTACTGGTTGAGATTACCTGGTTACCATAGCCTCTTTAAAGTATCGGCGCAAATGGTAAACTAATTCCTTTAAATTACATTTCTTGCATTTCTGGAATTGTCAATGTTGTCATGTCATTATGTGTCCTAAAATAGACCATTAACTTCAGCTGGGCGTTTCGGTTATTGAATGAATGTTTCTCTTTTAAATAGCAAAGACCTCCTCTCTTGCGCAAAAAAGCCTCGATATTTTCCGACGCCACGTCTGATATAAAGAAGCGATATATTAAGTAAAAAGATAAAGCACCCCCCCCTTCCTCTTACTACTAATTTTACTACCCGTAATGGGTATATCTCGAAACGGCTCCTGCGAAGGAAAATAAAATAAAACTGCCTAATATAATAATTACTATTAAAAGAACCGATTGTAACCCACCTGGAAATGCGCACCGAGCACACCTGGAAAGGAGACTCCACCTTTCCCGTGAGCCTTTACAGCTTTAGCCTTTAGGGCCTTTTTTCCGGCGAAATCCGGCGTTGTTCGAACGCAAAAACTCACGTGATCACGGAGAGGGGGTGGCGACGAGAGAAAGAGAGTGACGGCGCTCCGCCCGCGCTAGCACTCCTCCCTCTCACATTAGCCCCTTGCACGACCACGTCATATCTGGCGGACAAAATACGGAGTGCATCGGGGTTTGTGCGCAGGAAAACATAATACGGGCGTGGGATTCCCCAGCCTGGAAGGAACATAGGCGTGACCCGCAAGCTTGGAAAATGTCCCCGTGCCAATAAGAGAAGCCAACCAGACAAGAAGTGTGGTTCCCCAAGGAAGTAGCAGTTCGCAAGCAGTTCAGTGCGAACTCTGCTACTGATCAACGCAAAAAAGAGAGATGGAGATCGTTGGGTTTCCCTCGCTGCTATCCGCCTCGGAGGATGACTCAACGCACGTGTTTAACCACACGTAGTCATTTCTTGAACGACATTGTCGAGAGCCGCGACCCAAAAGGCCCCGCGCATTATTCTGCGCAGGCCTTTTATTCAAAGCGGAGTGCCGCTTGCTTGACCCAGAACCGCACATAGAGAGAGTTTTGTCAATGGGAGGCGCGGGCAGAGCCAGGGCGTGCACCAGACGCAGGAAGAGGGCTTGGCATGCTCTCTTCGACAAACAGAAGCCGAAAAGAATCCCCTAGCGGTGGTAGCGAAAAACAGTTTTAATCGTTTTAATAAGCGAGTAATAGTTAAATGTTGTAACTGTTCATGTCTCGAAATAGGGTGCACGTGATCTTTCGATCATGATCATGCAAAAAGATGTAAAAAACGAATACGACGCTCAACTCTGTTTTTCTCGGACAGGGTGTCACAGCTCGAACGACAGATTCCAGGCCCTCGGCGCCTGGCGCAAGTTATGTCGATGGTTCCGCTAGTCGCATTCTTCCACCAGAATTTTGGATGACCGTGATTGAAACATCACGTGCACCATATTTTCAGTCACCGAGAGTTACTCCGACCCACTTATTAATTTCGTTTCTCGCGACCACCGCCAGGGTATTATTTCGGGACTCTGGTCGGCCACATTCGAATTTGTGAAGACGCCCTGGAACACGCCTAACCAGCCTTCTTCCAATGGCGCCTCCTTATTTGTCTCCTATACTTCCCGATGAATGGCCAAACTCTCTACATATACGGCTCTGGATTGACCCATTGTAGTTTGGCCACCTCGCGGAATAGGTGGCCAAAGGCGATTTAACATACGTGATCAAACGCTTTGTACCACCAGGTTTCCCACAAAATAAAAGTTTATTTCCGGTTATCACTGGGAGAACTGTAACAAAGCGATCTGACAGCCAGCTTGATCGGGCCACCGATGCCGCCATGCCTCGTGGGAAGCTTATACTTCGTTTCACTTTATCTGCGAGCGAAGCCAAAGCTAGAAGCGCGAGACCAGCGCTTTTTGCGTTTCTCCCCAGCTCGCGCGCTCGAGCAAAGCCTGAACGCACGGAGCTTTCGTGCTCGCGCTTCCAACTTTGCCTTCGCTTGCACATAAAATGAAACGAAGTATAGTCTTGTCTGCGCGAGCGAAAAACCCGCCATCTCGTGAGCTGGTGCCTGCCTCCTATGAACTGCAGTTATGGCGGCGTCACGCATGCATGCAAAGGGTATTCGCGACTCCAGCAAAACGAACGACACCTAGCGGGAAAACACTGAACTGGCCGGACCAGGTCCTTTCGCGATTTCTGCTCGCCTCTTCTGGCTTCCGTGTTTGCATGTTGTCGGTGGATTGCGCGACAGAACAGTTCTACCGGTGTCTGTGTCGTAACCGTAGTATCACCTTGTGACCCAGGTTGCTCTGCACGCGACCTATGGAACCGCATGAGCCAGACATTCTGCGTTTCTCAACGTTCATCAGCACAGTGGAAGGACAATGGGCAGTCCTTTCCTCGTTTCCTCGAAGAAAGTCAAGCCTCTGGAAGCTCGCTTACCTCAACACATCGCCGGAGGTTCGAAACGTGGAGAATAAAAAGCGGGGCGAACCATTTGAAGTCCAATTCCCGCTCGCTGATGCCCCAGCGTTGTGCGCTGAGCTGGCACATGGCACGGCACGACCTGGATTCGACCGCCATATTTGCCAGATAGTGGCGTCCCTATAGGTCGCTGGAGTCGCGGCTGTGTGCGCGAATTCTGAGCGCGTGCTGATGGCGAGCTTCCACAGTTATTTTGCAACGTGCATTCTACACCATCGAGAGTGCCGGTCTTAGCAGCCTATTGATGTGAGCTCGTTCTGAGCATGCGCTTTAAACAGCACCCACAAATATGGCGTCCAGTGAATACTTCCTATAGTCTGTTCACCCTTGAAGGCGTCCTGATGATGTTTCCGAGACCGCCTAAATATGGCGACAGCTGACTCTACTGGCTCGAAGCATCCTAGAAACGCCTAAAGCATGACGACACGCTGCCAGTTTCCCTTGAGAAAAAAATATAGTCAAAGATTGGAGCACACCGATTTCATCTCCGGCGATGGGAGCGTTGTTCAGGCAGCCAGGACGACATGTCACCAATGGAAACGCGACATTACGTTGAGAGTGCACACGCTGCTATTAAAAAAAGTGCATGTTTTTGTAGATGATAAAACCAAAACCCGCGTCACGTTTATTTGCAAGTAACGAGTAACGTATTTTGTTACTTTTTTCGGTAACGCCTACAACACAGCATGAAGCTACCACTCTGTACGAGGAGCTTAGTTGAGGAAACCTCTGAATAAACTTCACTCCATTGTCACGAGCTGTCTGGGGCATGCTGAAGCCGAGCATTCCAATGATTTAAATGACACCCTCAAATGCGTAACGCATAGAATATTATAAGTTTGGTCATGGTGAGATCGAACAACAATTCAGCGAACTATTAGCGGCGAGATGTTTCGGTGGCGCCCTCGTATGGTTACCTTTCGTGACGTCACGTGCCTTGCGAACAACAAGTTCGATGGTGTTTGTAATTAGCATGGCGGAAGCTTGAAATCATAGCGTTCTTGAACCAACACTGCCAACACCGTCCAAATTGAAGTCCTCCCGTTCCTCCTATTTCCGTCTATGAGAACTCCTTTGCTGACGTCATAGTCAGCATTCGGCCAATCGTGGAAGGCCGACCACCGCGACGCTTTCGATCGCGCACGTCGCCAATAGACATTTTGCTATATTACCCAAGCAAGGAAGAATGCAGGGATTGGTGTTCCACGCGCCGCACGTGCTGGCCTCAGCAGTAGTAAATTTTCTAAAGCAAATACCTAAAACAAATGGGATCTTGCACGCGCGTTCGTCAACGCTTTATTTTGGTTATTTACTTCGAATCTTTTATACGGGGAAGGCGTGCGCGTGTGGCGCGTGGAACATCAATCCCTGCATTCTCCTTGATGCTTGGGTAATAAAGCAAATGGTCTATTGGCGACGTGCGCGATCGAAAGCGTCGCTGTGGCCGGCCTTCTACGATTAGCCAAATGCTGACTATGACGTAAGAAAAGGACTTCACCTCGACGGAAATAAGAGCAATGGGAGAACCTCAACTTTGACGGTGTTGGCAGTGTTGGTTTGAAAGCGCAACGATTTCAGGCTTCCACCATGCTAATTACAAACACCATCAACTTTGTTGTTCGTAGGGTAGTGACGTCACGAGAGGGAACCATAGGAGTGCGCCACCAAAACATCTCGCCGCTAATAACGTCCAGCATGCTCAGGTTCCGCATCGGTTTCTGGCTTCAAATTCTACCGTCACCAGCCATCAAAAGACCGCCATTAGCATGCACAAAACCTATATACCTTGGTAATGATAGTTATCCAAATGGCTAGACTAAACTTCGGAGAGGTGTTTCAGTTCCTGCTTTCGCATACAATCAACTCGGGGCGATTACGTTTTGGTGTGTGTCTGTAAATACCGATAACACGGAACCCTAACTACGGAATGAAACCAGTCAAGTACACTTTACTGAAATGAAGGAACTAAAATATCGTTACCCGCTACTCGCACAGAAAGTAACCAAGTACGCCACTCGTTACAGAAATTCAAAAAGAACGCGTTACATCTGCTTGCAAATAACGTGTTATTCTATCCCTACTCTCAACGTGTAATAAAAAAAAAACCTAGAATAACGCGACGCGCTGTTCGTAATGCGGTAGGTACAAGTTTGAATCCAACAAACCGCAGAAATCGTCTGGCTGCAAAAAGCGCCGTGCTGCAAACCACTGAACGTTCTTCACTCCGTACATCTCTCTGCACGTCGCGTAAGAGAAAGGCAGCTTTCTCGCTGCGTAAACACCCAATCGGCCCATCGCTTATCCAACAGCGTTGCCTTCGACCTTGACTTTGGAGGGGAAAACGGCGGAGCGCTCTTCGGCCGCGCTAAAATTTTATGCCACCGTTCGGAGAATATTTTTCCCCTTGGTTCGGTCCCCCCGGGTCGATTATACATGTCGAGGAAGAGACGACGAAGCGCGACTGGAACGCTCGGCGCGATCCTAATCGGCTGTTGACGTGCTCGTGCTGCATCTGCATCGTGCGGACTCGAACGCGACGAAACCGAGAAACCGGACAAACGCGACTATGTGGCCATTTCGGTCGTGCAAGAAAGCTGGGTGCATCCGCCGGTGGATCAGCTTTTACGCAAGATCTGTTCGATACAAAGCCAAATCGTCCGTAAAGAGTGTTACGCAAAGCTGTAACACGCAATTTCTGCGCTAAATATAGGCTTATATATTAAATCAAAACAAAAAAAGATAGCCATTCAAGGCTAGCACCATGCAGGAAGACCGGCGCAAATAAAAAATAATAATAAAAAAGAAAAAGACGTAACACGCTAAAACAACGTTCGACATCAAAAACTAACTTTGGAACAAAACTTGGGGGACGCTCAAGCTTCGCCTTTAAGGGTGGAACGCTATGGTGTTATCGAGCCCCGTTCGCATTGCCTTCTCATACAAACTCGGGCTCGGTCCCATGTCCTGCAAGCGTGTTGTGTGTGGTCCAGTCGGTAGCGTCACGTACCACGTGACCCCACACATGCCTTCGACGTCATGACCCTAGCGACCCGCTAAATTTGGAGGGAAACTTTTTCACTAAAGTTGGCGGAAAACGTTTTCGATAAATATTGCGGCAAACGTTTCCGCTAAATTTAGCGAGTAAATTTTCCGCTAAATATGCCGGAAAAACTTTCCGCTAAATTTGGCGAAAAAATTGTCCGCTACATTTGGCGGAAAATTTGACGGACGTGACGTCACAGCCCTGTGTGACATCACACGCGAGACGTCACTCGTGGCTGCGCGAGTTGCACCATGGGATTTTTGGTCCCACCGACGCCGACGCCGACGCCGACGCCGGACTTTCTGTGACACAAGCTCCTAAACGCTATCGCGTTAAAACATTAGAGATTGCACACACACAGGTGTCAAATGTCTGAAATGTTGGACGTTTACCAGCACGCCTGCATTTCATTGTTATTTTTTTCATTGCACCTCACTTTCTGTGTACATCAGTGTTATCATAAAAATAAAATATAATTTCCTTTTTTTTTGCAGTGCCAATTAAAGTTTGATGCTGTCTCTGCTGATTTGTACAATACCAGGTCCGAAGGTGTACGGAACATAAAATGGGCTGTAACGAACAGGACGCATAGAAATACGGATACAAGTGAATCTGTGAGTTGACGTTTCTTAACCTTAAAGAGTGGGGGAAAAACACAAATCTAAAAAAAAGAAATACGGTGATTTAGTTGGCAGAGAACAAACAACGCGTGCACGTCAAGGTCGTACAGATTCAATAAAAATTAAAAAAGAAAAGAAAGGGACTGTGTCTGCGTCAGGTAAAATTAATGAAGTTAATGCGAGGATGCAGGCGAGTTGGTTAGGATTTGACCATTTTTAACCCTGAAGAGTGGGAAAACAAAGACAGGATGCTGTCCTGTCCTTCTGTTTTTCCACACTCCACGGTTAGAACGTGTAAGTCCTCAATTAGCTCGCCTAGGTGCTGGCATTAACTTCATTAATATTTTAAGGCGTCAGGTAGCGAAAAACGGAATAAGCGAAATGCGATTAAACACACTCGCACGTTTGCCTCTAGTACCCGTACCAGACGGACCACTTAAGCTCCTTTAGTAGGAAGGACAATCTCCTAAAAGGAGAAGTTCGTGCCACACGGCACCGCCAAAGCTCCTTCCACTATACTTGGTTTCACCTTATATTGTACCGCAGCGAAGGCTAGAAGCTCGAGCGCATAGCGTTGGCAGCCGCTCTTAAGTCACGAGAGCTTGTGCCGCCGAGATGTGCCCCAGGACAAGGAGCTCGCGCTTGTAGCCTTGCCTGCGGTACATCATAAGGTGAAACAGAGTATAGAGCGTCCTTTTCGGGAACGCAGCTCGCTAGAGTCCTTTACTACAAAGAAGTACTCTCGACAGTAGCGGCTAATGGGGTATCCACACGAAGGAGAAATCCGCCACTTTCCTCCGCGGAGCGTGCATCACGTGAGACATACGTCATCCCTTTTTGGGGCCTCGCGGCGCCGTTCTCCTCCGTGGCGGAGGCGCGGAGGCTTCGTGCGGTCAGCACGAAAGCTCCGCAGGTGCACGCGGCGGAGCCGAGGACGGAGTTTCCCGGGATGTTGACGTCACGACATCCGTCCGCGGAGTTCTCCTTCGTGTGGAAACCCCTTAACGGCATTGGAGGCGGGCTGGCGCATAGTTTTGTCTCCTGGAGTTAGAGCTTTCAAAGACTGACCTCAATGTTGGTTTTCAGGCTTTGACTGACCGTGCTGTACCATTGAAAAGCTGTTTATAACATCATAATTAACCAGCGCACAGGTAGACAGTTACTCAGAATCCAAACTCGCACAAAAAACACTCACACAGCGCTGAACTATTGACTGATTTGTATTTAAACCTTCCTCTTCTTCGACCCCAAGGAATAGGTTGCAATGTTTATAACATTGGAAACCTATAAACATTTAATGTTTATAACATTAAATGTGTCAGAGAGACGATCTGTATCTTCTTCCTCCTCACGCGTCTCGGTCTATTCAACAACTCGCCTGCGCGCTCACTCCTGTTTCAGGTATTGCTGGTAGAAAGTTTTGTACTCGGATATATACAAGTTTCAGAGTTTGACTATGAAAAGATACTAGTTTTCAATGATTTCTACGTTTCAGTAAGCAGGCAATAATTTAGTCAACTGTTAATTTAGTATACTGCCGTGGATGCCAGTGTCTGGCTATGACACAAAAGCTTTTTGCGAATGTTTCCTTTCATTATTATTTGAATTATAGGCGTTTGAAAAATTGCGCGTAAAAAGAATTCAATTTTAATGTATTAACCGATTTTAAAATGTTAGAATATTATTTTAAGTTTTTGTTTTAACCCCTTGTGGTGAGCCCCAAAGGAATCAATATCGGTGGTAAATAGCATTTTGCTGTCCGTGTGACAGCTGCTCCTTTAGCAGAATATCCTATTGGGCAGGAGATCGAACTATAGGGGGCGCTTTATCGCGCTTGTTGTCCCCACAGCCCGGTGTTTACCAACACAGCATAACAAAGAAATTGAACCTGGCCGAGCACGGCCTGGCCACGAGCGCTTCGCGCTGACCAGTGCTTTGGTCGCACGAGGAGCGGCCTTCGAATCGTTATCTTCCATTTCTCGGATCAAAAACAAACAAGAAAATTCGGTTTGTTGTCCCCACAGCTAAAGCGTACCTCTAGAGGCGTAATTGTTTGATCTCCTCCCCAATAGCGGAAATGATAGTTAATAAAAACGAGTTTTGAAGAGTCGTCTGACAGGAGTATAAGTTGCCCGCACACTTACAGTGATGAGGAAATACGTGCATGCAATTTATTTATTTGAACATGCTATCAGTCCCTTACGGGACCAAGACAAGGGTGGGATACAATGAACAGCCCAACAATCGCAGTCTGCGCTGTCCTGCACCGACACGATCACAAGAGAAACAGCAGCACAACGAACGCAACGATAGTAAAATAATAGTAACCCAACAAACAGCCTGAGGCGCGACCGAGCGTTAAGAAATAAACGATGCGAACTCCAACCGGCCGAATATTAATGAATATTAATAGGACATAATTAGAGTATCTCGTATTTTCCGCCCTTAAAGGTGCCCTGAGGAGGTTTCTGAGATCGCCTAAGTATGGCGATAACTCACTCTGCTGGTTCTAAGCATCCTAGAAATTCCTAAATCATGATGGTACGAATGATTACGAAAGAGTAATCAAAGTTTCTTGACACATTGAGGCCATCTCTGGCGACGGGAGGAGCATGTTCAATCAGGACCCCTGTCAGCCGTTTCAAAACCAGGACCACTGCCACAATGTTCCGAAACTATGACCAGTGTCGGCTACTGAGGACAAGCCAAGGATCCTCGCATCTCCGACTGGTGGAACCATGAAGTGGTATCTTAAATGCGCGCGGCTTGTTGCCCATACAGCCCGGAATACGATTCAACCCAGCGAGCGAGCGCTCGAACGCTCGACAGCTGAGGACCGAACGCATCCCTCCCGGAAAAAACAAAACAAAAACAAAAAAACAGTGCGTTGCTTGTGAGACGAATATTGCAGTATTCTGTTTCCAACAACATGCAGCAACACCACCTTTCTGGCAACAAACAAGAATCCGTTTGCACGTGGCGTGAGATGCTCGAGGCAGTGTCCATCGATGAATACGGGGAAGAATGTGTTAGCACCTCGTCCATAACTATCCACACCAAAGAAAAAAATATTTGCGGTGTGCAACGCCCAGATAATTGGTAGGAAGAGCGGGTATGCGGTAATTTTATTACCTTTCTTGAATAAAGATTTTTTAGAACTAATAGTTAATTTATGCATATACAAACAGCTTGTAAAAAAGACAATTGCACATGCGAAGAAGAAGAGTACTATACTTCGTTTCAGCTTGGGTCCAGACGCAGCCGATGCTACGAGCGCGAGCGTGTGGCCCTGAACAGTGATTGCATTGCACGAGCGCGCGTGCTTGGCAGGGACGCTGAAAGCCCGGAGCTCGCGCTTGTAGCATCGCCTGCGTCTGGACCCAAGCTGAAACGAAGTATAAAGCAAAATTCTTAGTGAGCTGTCATCTGTTGTCCCGTCCTTTCTGCGTCGTTTTCTGTAAGTTCAAGCTAACGCCTCGATGGCAAATAACTACTCGGGTTTGCGTGGAAAAGTCGTGAAGGTATCTGCGTTTGTTTCCTGTTGATCCTGGACAACGACGTGTGATACAGCCTTGGTATCACCAATAGAGCGCTTGCTCAAGCGGTTAGGCTTAGTACGGCCGCCGCACTTGACCTGGGGCCCTATGTTGCGCTTTTGGACTCCCAGGAGACTGGGGGAAGGAAGTGACGTCAACAACGCTCTTTGGATGTTGATTGGTGGAGTCGCTGATGACGGTATCTGCAGAAGATACGTTCATTCACACCTACGTCACTTCCTTCTCCCTAGTCTCCTCGGAGTCCAAAACGTGCAACATAGCCCCCTGATTAGCTCGATGCTGTCAATTTCCCTTCGTTCGCTTTCCTATGGCCAAACCTCAAGTTACGTCGCAAAATTTTTACGATATAACGCAAAATATTACGATATCTTCAGAGTGGTTTCTTTGAAATTATGTGAAAATGCTCAAGTCGACACTTTTAACGTCGCCCGCTGTGTATAATTTGCTCGAGTAACGTCGCCATCATCAAGCTGCTCCACTTTGCTACGTCTGCTCCTGATTGAGTGAATACATAAAGGCTGACTATACTTTGTTTCAGCTTGGGTCCAGACGCAGCCGATGCTACGAGCGCGAGCGTGTGGCCCTGAACAGTGCTTGCATTGCACGAGCGCGCGTGCTCGGCAGGGACGCTGAAAGCCCGGAGCTCGTGCTTGTAGCATCGCCTGCGTCTGGACCCAAGCTGAAATGAAGTATACAGAAAACGTGCCTTGAAAGCAGTAGTTATTCATCTGCGAAACGTGGCGTCGTTGACAGGTCCCTTCGTCGCCCCATCAGTTTCATATTACGTCGGAAAAAAAAAAAGTTATCATCGTGTATTCCCGTCTTTTGTTAGATTAGAAAATCGAGTGAGGGGATGATTCCCTATTCGTATAGCACCGATCGAAATTTCCTTATGTGATCATTTCTCGACAGCAGAGGGAATTGAATTTGGGCGAATAGCTTTTGTGGACTAAACTTTTCAATTTGCGTCACTGACTTCCTAATCTGTAATTGACTGTATATAGTGCTTAATTTTTTTCGAACAATTTTTTTGTTTTAAGAGGGTAAATGTAAGGCGAATGCCCTCTTCGTTTTTAATCTGTAAAGCACGGCAAATACTGGATGGAGATATACACGGCATAATAAGTAGGCTAATTAACTGAAACGTGTTAACCTACCTTTTAATTATCAGTTTTAGAGGTTATGTTGTAATTGCAGTATTGGCGGCAGTATTACTATTAGAGGCCAGGCAAATGAAAATAAAAAGTTTTAAGATATTAATCGATCGAAGATAAAACAAAAAACAAAAAAAGCACGGAGACAGGGCAAAACAAGAGAGAACAAGACAGGAAAAACAAAACATGTTTTGCCCCGTCTTGGTCCTCAATGTCGCTTTCCTTTTATCACTAACTTTCCAGCGCGCCCTAATTCCTCGAGTATTTGAAGAATTGTCACGTTTTCGCGCCCGATATAAAAATAGCGCACAAAAAGTGCGCCGCAAGCCTGTACTAATGGGCGTGTTACATAGAGACCTAGGGTCAAGACTCGAGTCACTCCTTCCACTAAACGCGCCACGTGACCTTCCGGTGCTCGTGATTTGAGTAGAACCCTGGAGCTTCGTCCTCGGACTTGGGGCTCGTGGAGTCAGAAAGTTCTACTTCCGGAAGGGTGACGCTGTTTCGCCTGGTCCCGCCGAAAGCAGACGACGATCGCGGGCGGCTCGCGCTTGTATTGGTAGCCATTTCGCTAATGTCGGCAAAGGTATCTGATAAACCGACGGACGTATCATCGCAGTAGTAACGAAATACGATTCATATCATCGTGCGTTCTTGCGATGAAGTGGGAATGCGTCGGTAGTCTTGGGTAATGCGATAAATCGATCGCCTGCGCCCTTCTGCCGATATTTTCGTTGGCGTTACTACCCGTAAACACGTACAGCTTTGTAGACGCTGTTTGTTCCTTCCCCTTGCTGGTGTCCACCAGATGTCTCTTTTGTTCATTCAATCTCATTCGTGTGATGTGCGTTTATGGCAAGCAGAGCCTTGACGTCGAAGCGGTTCTTGTTTGCACCGTACATTGCAGTTGCTCTTTGTTACTGAGACAGTTTCACTAAATGATTTTATAGCCGCTTAGCTAAACTAAAGCTGCGCAGTTTCTGCATTCCGGTACGGTATACGTACTGCATGTGCGAAGATTCGCAATCCGACTCTGCTTACGTTTCTTCCAAAGTGACGACTAAGAAAAACAAAGCCCACAACGCTTTATTGACAATAACATAGTCAATTGCATTCCGGTGCACTTATAATAAGTTGCATTCGCTTCAGTCCCAAATTGATGGCGTTATAAAGAGCCAACAACGACACAAGCGGACGCTAGAGCATACAGTTATTATCATGTACGCTAGAGGTTCAAGTGGCGCTAGTGTGCTGACGCAAATTGAAGCAGACAGCAACCAGTCAGAAATTGACTTCCGGTAATGCATTTCTATGGGAAAAAGTGAGTGCATTTTCTCCCTGCGCTTGACCATAACAGCAAATATCCCGAATAATTCGTACGTACTACGTAGTTTGGAACATTTAGCCGCCTCGGTGGCTCCGAGGCGAGAGCGCTGGCCTACGGATCCCCATGTGGCGGGTTCAAATCCCGGCCGAGGTGCCCGCAATCTGATGGAGGCTTATTGCGGACGAGGCGCCGTGTAACCGAGCTTTCGGTTGCACGTCAAAAGATCCCCAGGTGGTCCAAATTAATCCTCAGTCCTCCGCTGAGGCGTGCCAGATGCCCGTCGTTGGTTTGGCACGTAAAACCCCCAAATTTGACTTTGAGTTTGGAACATTTCTCAGTAAGGCAGACGAAATAATTAGTCAGTTACGGCGTTTTTCTTTCAAATTAATTGCACTCATGCAAACGGTGCTAAAACGGCTTCGTACTTGTATTTATGTGCACTGTCGGACACTGCTAGCGCGAACACAACGTCGGTGCTTTTCGGCAAGGGGGATATACGTGCCAAACGAGCGAAGGACATCTGGAAACCAAGGGAGACGGCAAGAATTACGCAGTAACACTGGATCAGTAACTACTGGTGGATGTACGATCAAAATAAATTGAAGGCCATGTAGTATATTTCGATTTTAAATACGTATGTACTGATTTATTCGTTTTGCTCCGTGCGAAGAGGCTTGTTCTCCTTTCAAAAAAATCACCCGCACGCTCGAAATCTTTGAGAACAAGTGCCCGATACTAGCTGCCCGGCAGAAAAAAACAAAAAAGACCCCTCTCATAGCCCACGTACTTTATTCTTTACGTTTTTAATGTTTTTATTCGCTCATAAAGACGCACACCGAAATGCTGGCGAACCTTGAACACCCTCTATATTTCTGTCTATTCTTATTTCGCTTTGAATCGTCGCTTGTCTTTACACACCTGCTACGGAACACATGTTTGGGTCTGAAATGTAGCGAAGTTAAACATCGTTCACTGATGATGAAAAACGTGCTAACTAGAGTAATTACATTTTTACAATGTTAATCAAGGTACATACTATTAGGTACGTCCGAAATGAAAAAAAGTGTTCCTTGTTATTTCCCGGCGAAGAAACAAAATGCACGCGGGTTTTCCCATAGGAATGGAGAGGAGCACTGCAAAAGTAGACAGGTTGCTGGCTGCTTGAATTTGCGTCACGGAATTCGGACAGACACTAGCGCCAGTTGAACCTCTAGCGTACATTATAATAACTCTACGCGATAGAGCAGATATAGCGTCAGATTAGCGTCTTCTGTGTTCTGCTTGTCGGTGCCGGCCATCTCGCAATGCTCCCCAAGAAAAGCAAAAGGAAAGAAAACAACCGTAAATTAAAGGGCGAACTGCATCCGGAGGCGCTCTAAAAGCCCATATAGTGGACAATCCGACGGAGTGAATCAAATCGAAGTCCTGGAGTCTCCGCTTAACTGACCCAATGACGCTTAGAAGAGTAACGTAATCTTTTCAATCGTCATTGTGATCGGCATTGTAATCGTCATTCTGAGTAGAGCTTGGGCGCTACTTTAGCGCACATTGTTTAAATCGGGCGAACAAACGCGAAAATTTATCGATTAATGGCGAGTTCTAGAATATTGTATGCGAAAGCTTTACGTATGCAAACAAACAGCGTCGTGCATATGCGCCGACCCAAACCGTGGTTTTGGCTTGGCGCGTGTGCGTAGCTATCGGGAACGCTATTCTCTAAGAATGTATTATTTCAAGAAAAGAAACCTAACAATGTAGAAAATTATTTAAATTGGTCTCTCCAGTAGTAATGACCGCCAGCACTGCAACTGCAGCATGAACCCTGAAACCAATGTTCAAAAAGTTCATTAACATATTGCAGTTTATTATTCAAAAAAACCATGGTTTTATTGAATCATCAAACGTTCGCGGAGCCTTATAAATACAAGGTGAAGGCAGCACTCGTCTCACTCTCACCCCTTTAAAAAGAATCGGCTCAAGTTATATTTAAACGTTTTCTAGTTACGCATATATATCTTTCAAACGAATTGTTCCTGAAATTACCTTTTGGGATTCAAGAGACTCAAATGTTGTCATCCCTGCTTCATATTAGCATACTAGCACAGTATGTTCTTTCTCAAGGTTATGTTTCAACAATGCTGACACCTTCGCGTTTTCTTACATGTTGTGTTCAACCACAAGGCGGTAACAACAGCTGATGCGTGTCATTTAGTTCTGACTGGCCTGAATCTTGCTATACTTGTTTTTACCTCAAGAACCGCAGTAGAAAAGTCCGGCTTCTCGCGGAACATTACGAATTTTCCACTCTATACGGAGGATCAAAATATCTGTAGGTGCATTTTAGATTTCCTTTTCTCGGTCTTTGGGAGTTCGTGCGCTGTACTGTTCACTATGACATCATACCAACTCTGCCAGCTTACCACCCTTCTACAGAAAAAGAGCTGTTGAAACAAGCATTATCGCGGGATAACTGAACAATATTTAGGTGAGAACTTGTCACCTAAGTAATGCCTGAGGTCCGGAAGAAATATACAGGGTGTTTAACGAAAGGTCGACAAATTCGATATTTCGAAAACTACGCGCCGCAAGAAATAAAGGCTTGTGTCGTTTTGTTCCTGGGCCAGGGGCCTATTTAGGAAAATTATAAAAGTTCAAGATAATTAAGTTCTTAATTATTTTCACGTAATTAACTTTTTTAATATTGTGTTTAAGGGCATGGTTTCAACTAGAAAATTGCTCAGCATTATCGAAAAACACTAAATCAACAAATTGGAGAACGATAGAAGGCACGCGAAGCATTTTACGGCTTTCTGAAAAACCGCACAAATTCGACGGGTTTTTAAGTTTCGGTTTGCTATCAGAGCGCATCTCGGGCCCGGCGGCACCGCGCCCCGTGGAGAGATAGTGCAACCAACCTCTGCTGCGCTGTCATCGCCCGACGCAGCAGAGGCTGGTTGCACTATCTCTCCACGGGCCTTTGGACCCGCGGAGCCAGTAACTTTTGGATATCGCCCTTAATTTTCAAAACACGCAAGCGGCAGGGATGAAACCGTCGGGCAAATGGCAGCAGGGCAAACATTTATGTCGGTCAAACCATCTTAAATGCGGTACAGGATATTGTATGTACATATATTACAGTGTCCGGATATTAGGCAACCGAATAGCCGATTATTCGAACATACTTTATCCAGCTTTCAGCTTTAAGAATTCGATAATTCGAATAACCGGATAGCCGGTTATGTAAGAAAAGGTCTGTACTGCTTTTACTACATTGGTGTTTCAAGTCAGCAGACGGGCTCATTTGATCAGTTTCAAACAACCTAGATCACGATGCTGAAGGTCATCCAACATACCAATTAAACGCGAATTTCATAAGAACCGTTTCGAGAAATAATTAAGATTTCAGTGCCAGTTTCTGTTTCTTCACACCTGTGTGCTATTGCGCAAACATAGTCACGGAATACTAGGAGGAGGGTGCGAATGGGGTAAAAATGATTCGCTTCGTCGTATGGCCCAGGGCAAGTCAGAAATACTACTCGCATTCGGAAGATGGTCGACGTGTCTTGAGAGATTATTTTTCTTATCATCGAAGAGGCTTTGGAGGGGCGCTCGCATTTCCATCTGACTCGACCAACCATCCAAATCTCGCTGAAACACAACTCGACAACCTGCGGCCCTCCAAAGCCCTATTGATAGGGTGGTTGAGAAACAAAGTCCTATTGGACCTTATGAAAGTCCAATAGGACTACCGTAAAGCCCTATAATTCGGGAGAGTCTTCGCTGAAACGTCCTCTATATTCACTGACGCTTCTGTAAGCAATGTCGCCTCTCCTCTTTCCTGGCGGTGGAGTCAAATCAAAGTCAAACTTGGAGGTTTTACATGCCAAACCAATGAGATGTACCTGGCACGCGCCACGGAGGACTCAACATTGATGTCGACCACCTGGGGACCTTCTGATCTGCAACAGAAATTTCTGGAAGGCGGCGCCTTCTCCGCAATATATGCCTGCGTCAGATTGCGGGCCCCACGGCCGGGATTCAAACCCGCCCCCTTAAGATCCCTAAAACGGCACTTTGCTTCTATGGTGAACTCCTTCATCCTCATAATATAAACTGCATATTTTCGCATTTTGCTTAATGTAAACATAGTGTATCTAACATTGAAGCCGTTTAAAACCGTAGCGTGCGGTTTATATTTTGTAATTTTCATCGTTCAGCCAGTGTGACATCCATGAAATCTAACTTATCTTTGCCCCTTCTTTTCCCGCGCCGTAAAGTATCTTGTCTATAGCTTTTTTTTTTCATAAAATTTACCGCTCTATTCCAACTCTAAAAGAAGAACTTATTCTCCCCAAAACAAATTCTCTTTCTTAAAACAAATAAAAACTTACTTGTTTTTTGACAAATGGCGCGTGAACATCGTCTAGCGGTTCGTAACAAAACGGGGGGACAGCTTACAGTACACTACATACGATGCCGGTGTGATCCCCTGTTAGAATTAACAAAGTTCATTGAAAGAGCAAAAAACAAGACTGAGAGGGAAATAGCTGAAGCTATTTTATAAAGACCTCAGGTGACAACTGCGTCAACTGCGTCAACATGTCTTCGAGTTTACTAAATGACAAGGAAGTTTCTTTTCTATATGGTTTTGTGTAGTCACGTTGAACTTATACGAATGTTTAAATCATTGTAATCTTCTGTTTCTGTTTATGGATTGCTTTTATCGCATGTGGTTGGCATGATGGGAAAGAGTGTTCACGCATGTGTGCTGGGTGGTTTGCCTTGATAAAACCAGTTGAAAGTTAGCGCCAGTCCGTGTTTTATGTGTCTCTTCTTTGTCCGTGTTTTTTGCGCTTTTTAGTCCTCAAGATCACAATGAACCAACTAGCCCAATCCAAAGTTTGCTATTCTCCCTCCCCCGCACACCGCCTTTCACCTCGATCATCAATATAAAGTTGGAATTCCCCAGTGTCGCACCTCCGCCTACCTCGACTCTTTTATTCCCAGGTCGTCATTGGAGTGGAGCCACCTTCCCGCATCTTTAGTGCCCATATCATCGATTGATTCTTTTAGAGGTGCAATACCCAGCCATTTTTGTCAGCATGGCACCCTGACTGTTTTTTGTCTTGTTAACGTCTTGTAGTTGTTCTCATTCTTGTAATATGTTTTGTTACTTGCCCCTCCCCTCTGTAATGCCCTCGGGCGCTGAACGTACTGAATAAATAAATAAATAATATAAACATAATAGACTGCATACTTTCGCTTTTTGCATCCCTATACTCTTCCGGTTTTCTTAATGTACTCTTGTTGTTTTGCGTCCATATTTTTCACGCTCTGCTGGGAATGCGCACAGGTTCGCACGTACTCATTGCAACCCCTACTTGTCCAGAAAAAAAAAAAGCTTCCTGCAAATTGTTACGGACAGGAAATGTAAAGACGCCCAAACTACGGGAGGTTCTTTGGGCCACGGTATGCTATGGAGTTTGAACGCACGCCTATGGGGAGCTCAACTTCGTCCGCACCTTGTGCAGGGGTTGCGGTGAAGTCAGAACGCCGACCTACGAAAAGTGCTAGAGCCGAAAACGCAGACAAGGACGAGGTGAACAAACACAAGGCGCTATTACTTTGTTTGTTCACCTCGTCTTGGTCCTTGTTTGTGTTTCGGCGTTAGTACTTTTTAAAGACTACGAACCAATTAGATCCCTATCCACTTTGCCGAGCTATGGTTGGCTCTGACTAGAAGGATAGTGGGTAGACCTCGATGCAGTTAGGGTTCTCCCCACTTTGCCTCCATTAGAGCCAATCCGAGGTCGGCGTCCTGACGTCACTGCACCCCCATGCAAAAAGGCGGACCAACTTGCGCTCCGTATGAAAGTCAGTATTGTCAGAAGGAAAGCAGTGACACGAGAAGCAACTTGTTCCGAATTCCATGGGACGAATATGCTGCGAAACATCGACGAATTTTTTTCCGGCGGCTTTCGCTCTGCGCGTGGCATCAGCACAGTGGCTGCCACGTCGCGTGCAAAGCGAGCGTGCCGTCGGGCGACGTTCGTCAGTTATTCGTCACATTATTCGCCCTATGGAGCTAAGCCTTAACAGCGCTGCTGTGCACGCGTTGCTTGGCGCCTAACGGAATCCCCTGAAGGCCTGCGTACGACGTCATCGTTGGTGAATTCCCGTCCCAATCGACAAAAGAACATGTGGCGCCACCACATGCTAGCGGCACGCTCGTTGCGCGACGCACCCAAGACGGTGGCGACGCTCACATCAGCTAGGCGACGCTGCGTACTACGTCATGACTGCTTGTCTTCGGAATGCTAGTGCGTCAAGAGGCAAAGTTCTTCGCTTTTTTCATTCAGAAGCCGCAACTCTGATAGGCTTGATCGGCGTGCTCACTCAGGAAGGGTCTCTCCATCGAGTATCGCCTCGTAAAAGGTACGAATAGAAAAGGAGTAACCGATTCTCATTACGGCTACTCTCGATCAGAATATTTGACATGGTTTTACTCGAATACTCAAAACCAATCGAAATTCATCCAAGGCAACATTTCTCTTCCGACCTCGGATCGGGTGAACGATCCCATTGGCCCTCCCCTCGTTAGATTTCTCTCGTTTTAATTTCTGAGACGGTAACTGATACCAAAGTGAGAACCAATCTGAACGGAGAAGCAAAGAGGTCGCCGAAAAAGTTTCCATCGATGTAACCGATAATCTCTCGTAAAGCCTACAATAGTCTGCGAAACTAAAGCTGCCGCACTTTGCGGCCAGTGTCGCATTTAAAAACAAACGCGCAGACTACAAACGCCATGTCACTAGGCATTCCTCGCGCCTAATGCGATCAGCTTGCGTCAACACGCGCCTGGGAACACAAAAGATACAGCGATCTAGCGCTTTCCGACGAGCTTGATCGGCGCCACTGACTCGTAGCGCTCGGGATCAAGAACAAACCGAGTACAAGAAGTGCTGTGGTGAAGCCAAGTGAATCTACCTTCACCCCTCATTCACTTTAACCAGACCATTGCGGAAACTTTTACGACCAGGAATTGCATAGGGACAATCTTGTGCAAGCAGGCCCGAAGAGTTACCGCGTAAATATACGCTCCGTTTTCGGCGACCAAGGATATGTTTTCGAGTGAAGCAGAATAGCTTTTTTCATAGAAAGCGCGAGTAGTGTGCTCGGTGTGTAAACACGTAAGAAGCGAAATTATATTTTTTTCTGCAACGAGAGAAGTAAAAGAAAATTCGTCCTTCACCGGAAATTAGAGAATTCAGTTGATACACATTTTCTCCAGTTTCCACCATTTTACTTGTTAGTTTGTGGATTTAAACATGCGGCAGCACTTCACCTTATGTATATCACTGCTCTCTCTCTCTCTCTCTCTGACTCCAGGAGTAGTGCGCAAATCATGGCGACATTCTTTGCAATTTATGCCGTAGTTGAGCTTCTTTACGCCTCACCACACAAAAGAAATGCAGCTTTAAACTCGAAATATATGCAGCTTCAATTGTCCATAATGCCCCAAAAAAGTAAATATCCTTTTAGTTTTTAACTCAAGCTTGTTCGGTTTGACGCCACCAATTCAACCCCCCCCCCTCAAAAAAAAAAAAAAGAAACCCCACAAGCTATGGATGGCTTTGAAGCACGCTTGTTCGAAATGACACTCCCAATGAAAGTGTGAAGAATTTTTGAAGAGAGCTGTCGATTCACTGTATAGTGAAATTATAGAGCTCAATGTTATGAGAGTGCTGACGAAATCGCATATGATTTGGCAGGTGAATTCTGTTTGGCGGGTCGTCTCAAAAGTATACTGCGTACAAAAACAACAACAATAAACACGTGCATTGACCGGAACGCAGTAAAATGAGCCTCACGGGCTTTCGGCATTGCGACGCACGCCAAGAATCGACCGGACGGTCATACAGGGTTGTTCTCGATGCAGCTCACGGTAACTCAAGTTCAAAGAAAAGTTGACCTTGCGCACAATTCTCCCACTTATAATCTGATCCGGAAAATATTAACTCGTTCTCCGCAAGCTCGAAGTCGACTCCCCGAACGGCAAGGTTTTCCTCGTACCGCCCATAACTTCCCCGTAAAAAGTTTAACATAAAAAAATAAAACATGGCTACAATCATAAACATGCGCGAAGTCAGCCGCTTTAGGCTCTTTTCCCCCTCGATTTCCGCCGGTGCACTCAGTCATGTCAAGATCATGTCATGCGCATAATTACTAGTGCGAGGAAGGGCAAATTGAAGTGCGCATCTCCAGGATATCCCACGTGTCAATTTGTTTTTCTTATATTTTTTGTCTCCGAAGCTTGTACTTCAGCTTTTAGGGCCTCTCGCTCTTTGCCGCCGTGTCGCGTTTATACTTCGTTTCACTTTAAGTCCTGACGCAGCCACCGCTACAAGTTGGTGGAGGATATTAAACAGCATCAAAAGCTCACAGACATTGTGTTCATCATGTTCCTGAGCGCGTTCTTTCATCGCTGAACAAAACATGTACAGGAAAGGCCCAGTGACATGCACTGTCAACGTTGTGTGATTGTTCGAATCAGGTCGTAGAGCTGACTCCGTCGGGACTCAAGGTGAACCGAGGATATCGCCGACCTAATGAGGATTGACTTGGACCAGGTTCGGAGTTTTCCGGCCTAGGGTCAAGTCCGAATACGATATGCACGTGCGCGAAAAAATTTTAAAGAGATGGCGCCACGCGGTGTAACGGAGTGCAACATTTATCAGATAAATAGCTTCATGATGAGCTAACTATTTTAACGGTTAAACCTCTATATTATTGCTTCGATAATTCTTAAGCATTGGCAGCATCTATTTCGCTTAGATGCGCGCGTATACAGGTTCGAATCGAATAGCGCAGTGTCATTCGCAGCTTTAACAATGTGGAATTTTAGCGAACTGTTACCGCGTTCCGCGTACCGCACTAGCGGAGCCTTTGAATCGCGCTTTCAAGCCCGCACCCGGGTGATGCCGCGGCCGCGGGGCGCGCTCTTAAAAAGCACGCTTCGAAGGCTCCATCAATGCGATACTCGGAACGTGGTAACGATGCGCTAAAAGTCTCCACTGCTAAGAGAACCGGCTGTCGTGGCACTCTCTTCCACTGCGAAGGGTATGTGTGATGCGATGTTATTAACCTCCAACTGATATTCGCACGCCCCTAATTGTTAAAAAATTAATGGAAACTATTACACACATCGTGTTTACCAGAAAGTGGAAATTTAAAAGCGGTGTAGTCGGTTAAGACTGTCCAGTACTCGAACGTGGTGTAAATTCTTCAGAAAAGCGAGAAGCTTTGCCGAACAGTTTTAGCTCAGGTTGATAAAAAGCTGACGACATGTCCAGTTCTCTCTATACTCGATCCGGCGTTACGATCCGATCATCAAGACGCAAGGAAAGTGCATGATATCGCTCTCAAAACCAATCAGGCAGACAAAGGATCGCGGCATCTTTGTTTTCTGTCACTGGATTAGCCCGAGATACACATAAAGGCGATGAGCTCCGCGATGATGCGCTTTTGTCGCAGCTTCATTGGCTCCATGGATTCGGAGAGTCGACTGGCTTAGAGGTAAACACCAACACTGCTCGAGATCGTGAGCACGAAACGACTTACCGCCAGAGAGTGTGCGACTCTACGAAACAATTAATCCCTTCTTTCTGTATTGTAGGGTTTTAGTATATCATCCGGGCCTCGCACGTATCATCTACCAAAGGGGAAGATGCCTCGTCGGACGTTGGAGCCTTTTATCTCTGCCTCCCACCTGGGTGTATACCCCCGAAATAAAAAAAGAGAAACAAAAATTAACAATACCCGATCTAGACGCTATGAACTAATGGGGAGAGTTCGGAATACATTTTGTGTTTGTCAAAGGTGGTAAGGTCAATATTATCGATCTGAGGAGCCGCGACAAACTACCTAGAACATAAAAATGTTAAGTCTACAACGCCAGGACACTTCACCGTATGAACCCCCTGCCCCCGCGGCCCAATCCCTCCTGCCCCACGACAACCAATGCACAGGTGGGCGAACCTTTTCACGCGTGAATACGCGCTGAAATCAATTAGTCAATCTACTGGGAGGAACGCGACACATACTTTGAGTAGAAATTGTTGTTACTTAAAGCGGCCGTGCAACGATATTCTCTCGCAGTGTTTTTCACTTTACACGAGCTTACTGGCACTCGCACGGAACGCCACTGGCCAAGAAAATCCCTCGTTGCGGTGTAATTTCGAGGACAAAAGCGAGCGTTTTCACTCAATATCTCCTTCGCAAAACTTCATGACGCAGCTGGGGTGTCGCGCAATATCCCTCCGTCATCATCACTGCGTGAGCACTTGATGTGGGCTCGTGATAATCAGTAGCTCGACAAGCATTCAGGTAGTGGCCCGAGTACAATCGCTGCAATGACGACAAGAGCCGAACCATGACAACATCTGAAAATCATCGCGTATCCTGTCTGTGCCAACACCAGCGCGTGACTATGATCAACATCGGCGGCATATTATCGTCTCCAGATCACGCGGCAGCTTCTTTTGCAGCAAATTAAAAGGGTGAACGCCGCTCGTTTTTTTCTCTTCTTTTCTGCGACTTTTTTGCATGTGGGGGAAACGAACGCGTGTTTCATGGGACATTAACGTCAGAGATTCTTTCTAAGCGGTTTTTGCGCAAAGGACGAAAATCGTTGCATCGCCCCTTTAAAGGCAGTCGCTTCAAAAACAAAAATTGCAAGAACGCAAGTCAGCCATATGCAAGCTGCGGCGAGTCAAGGCACTTCGTAGCCTCCCGATGTTTCGAACAGTCTCGCTATTACAAGTCGACACTCGTGACAAATGCTCTTTGCCCCGAAGAATGCCGTCACGCACATGCGCGGCGGCATCGGCACACTATCTGGAATCCTTTTCAGTATGGAGAAAAGCATCTTCCACGACTAAATTTCCTTGTGACGTTGGGTGACTGAACCTTGAAGGGATGATATTCTGACACGTGTGCCGTGTTCTGCATTCGAAATGACTCTGTTCAATATTCGTCCGTGAGTTGATTACACTCCCTCGTTGGTTTCAATAGATGACTCAGAACGAGTGCATTGTTATGAAGATGCCAACGGGGTAGTGGCGCGAACGACCATCTCGGGCGAGGCCGCACGTGCCGGCTCAGCCTCCATAAATCATTCTATCTTTTGTCATCCCTGTCCTCTATGCTGTCGACAGCACCATCCTAACAGGATGATCATTATCCGGATCCAATGCAACGACAGACACATATTTGTTGCTGAATTTTAAATGCAGTTTGTTAGAAACTTTTACCTCACGTTCGGGCGTGTCCAACAGATAAGAATGGGAGATCGTGAGGTTGGCGAACAATATGTTGACATTTGTGATAACAACGACTGTTTAGGTCAAAAAGTAGCAAGCTTGATTCAACTTCGTAGGTTGGTGTTTTGGTCGTACAGTTCGAACACCTGAGATTCATTACATTTATAACCGGTTATCGTCGGTCGCAATGTAACAATTCAAGATACCATGAACGCCATTTTTTATATATAAATAAAATAAAACCGCTGCGTCCTAAATCTGGCAAGTGCAGACCCCCTTATGTCGTAATCCAAAGGGACATATGCTCCTTCCGCTCTCAAGTTATCGAAAACGTTAATAACTGCTAGTCGTTATATTTCATATAGATGGAAGATGTTTTTACTCGAACTTTGAGGATTCAGCCTGCAAGAGGTCATAGATGCCACAGAGGCGTATATACGCAGTCACTTGTCTCCTCTTTCGTTCCAATGTCTTGCGCACTTATCGCTCACAATTTGTTGAGTGAATTAACATCGGCTGCCAAAAAAGTGCGACCTATCTCTTAACTCCGACCTACTTGGCAGACACAACAGATATAAACCCGAGATAAGTTATCGTTTCCTCGCGCACACACACACACGGTCCTTGCCCGTTGGCACTTGATCGGGATAGGTGTCAAGAGATGCGGCATTTTATCAAAGTTTATCGGGTTTCCTGAACAAAACAAGCAGAAACAACTTTCAGTTCACATGGACCGAATGGTGTTTCTCAATGTCCTCTCGGTTAACGATAGGGAGTAGTCACTGGCGGCCATAGCTACGTCCGCGACTGCTGAGCGCGTGCTGACGGCAAGCTTCGACAGTTCTTTTGCAACCTGCATTCTGCACCATAAAGATCACCGGTCTTAGCAATCAAGTAATGGGAGCTCGTTCTGAGCATGCGCTCTATACTTCGTTTCAGCTTGGGTCCAGACGCAGCCGATGCTAAAGCACGAGCGTGTGGCCCTGAACAGTGCCTGTACTGCACGAGCGCGTGCTTGGCAGGGACGCTGGAAGCCCGGAGCTCGCGCTTGTAGCATCGGCTGCGTCTGGACCCAAGCTGAAACGAAGTATAAACGTCGTCCTGAAATATGGCGTCCAGTGGATGTCCCCTTACGTAACATATATTCTTTTGTTAAACGAAAAAAAAAAAAATAGCGGGAAACGAAATGCCGTCGTTACGCAGCCAGCGTCAAGAGCTAATGCCGGTAGATCCTCTTTCACGCCCTCCATTAACAAAAAAAAAAAAAAAAGAAGAATGAGCGTTGGGAGGAAAGCAGCCAGATCTTATCAGCCAAGAGAATAACTCCTGTACATTTTCTCGACTTCAGGGTTACGACTGTTTCGAGTGACGCCTCTGAGTTACGAGGTGTCTTTTTTTTTTTCTTCGATGCCTTGTGTTAGCAACCTTTGTGGTAAGCTCCATGGCCACCGTGTGACTGAAAGTTCTTACGGCGGTGCCGCAAAACGTACCCCTGGCCTAGTCGCAAGAGCAGTTCCGATCAGTCAGGTAAGATGTTACGGCTGTTTTACTGCATCGCTTCGTAGATATCAAATATTTGTAGAAAATGTTCACACACATTCGTAAAGTCGCCGGCCGAAGAGCGAGTTCGCTACAATGAACGCAGGCTCAGCGCGGGCTCACGAAGAGCTTTCCCTTATCTTTTGAAAACAACTACGATCTCGGTGGTGTGCAATGCAGGTTGCAGAAGCGCCGTGGAAGCTAATCGTAAGCTTGAGGCGAGTATAGAACGAACTAGACTATTGTCGCCAGTGAATGCAACATTCGGCAGCATGGCGCGCTTGGGGGAGCGGCGAATTAATAATCTTCACGCGCGATTGCTGAGGAGCACTTACAAACCACGGTCGCTAAAGCGTAACACAACAAGCAGAAATTGTCCGTTGGGATAACTCAAAACGCACCAGAAAAAACACGGTGAAAGAAGTGGTAGTACGAACAAGTAACCTCCCTGAGTACGAACATGACATTGGGGCAAAAGGTTGTTTGACAAACAGCCAACCCGCTGAGAAACTTGTGGTATCCTTTTTACTATCGGTTTTAGAGTGGATCGCGGTTTCTCATTAGTGCAATATTTTGGCAGGGCTCGTATTTAATCTTCGTATATCGATATCAGACATTTAGTTTGGTTCAACTTTTGATCGGAGTTATCCTTGAGCAAAGCACACACGAAGTCACCCAAGACTGAAATCTACGTTCCCCGTGAATCAATAAGATGCCGTGTTTTCTTGGCATCTATTTTCTTCTGGCGCTGTCTTTAGGCGCTTTACTCGAAGAATCTACAACCAACTAGCTCACCTTGCCTTCTTAATACATAAGAAAGTCATAGCGATGCGTGCGACAACGCTTCATGATGTGCAATATTCTGAGGCTCTTATTGGCTTACTGCAGTTTTAGCAGCCTTTTGCCAAATTTAGTTTAATCGGCATACAGTGATGGCATTTGGCGAGGGCCGCAGCTAACAGAGAATGGGATAAAAACCACTGTGTCATAACAACCCGAAAGGCCAAAAGAATAAAACATCGTGCCACACCTAACGCTCTGATCATGCACTTTCCAGAGTTTTTCGTGATATTTTGTTTTAGCGCCTACTTCAGCAGGTTGAACACGACTAGTGGGCGTTGTTTCCGACAGAACTCTGAACGGCTTTCCCAACGTGAACACTTCTTCGTCTATCACACGGTTCTGATCAATCAGTTTATGAGCTGCGGTGATTCCAGTACTTGACGTTCGAACAAACGTAGGCAACTTTTTTTATACTTGTCGAAGTTTATTCGAGTACCTGACACGAGTGCCTTCAGACGCAAGGCTCTTCGCATCAGCGATGCAACGTTTGTATCAATTTCCCCCGCAACAATTGTAAGATTACCCGCCACTTTTTCGGGCGCAGAAAACAAATATTCACGGGGGAGATCAATCCGAATATATCTTAATCGTTACGCAGAGCAGAAAATCCACTGGGCAAACATTTTCGCCGCGTCGAGTATGGGTTGGATTTCGTTCAAATGAATAAACGGCTTAAATTGGGAAGAAAAAATAAATAAAAAAAACGCACCTGTTGCAAGACTTGTTCCTGTTTGGGACTCAGGTCTCCCACGTGTCCACTCATGTTGAAGCACCCCGGACGTCGTCTGCTAGAAACTCGAGAACGAAACCAGGAGCGTCGTCTTCCTACGCCGACCGCGATCGGCACTCGTGGATCTGGCGCGCGAAGCACGAACTCTCGCTAGATGAACTCTTCGCCGAACCCCAAACGTCCCGGGACAGTCGGTTTCCAGCACGTAATCCTTGGCGCTTGCAAGGACAAGGGCGCAACCGTAGTGCGCCGAACAGTCCTCGAAAGACCCTGGGGCAGCTTCCTTCGGTAGCCAGCGGCTGCGTGCAGAGAGAGAGAGAGTGAATTCAGCTCTGCAGTCTGCAGTCCTGACGGCGGAAATGGAATTATGTCGGCTCGACGACCAGCTCGCGCGACTTTCTCTCGCCCGAAGAAGCTGAAGAATAACGCACAAAATTCAAAGCCCTAATGGTCGAGGGGCCTCGCACGAGGAAAGGGAAAGGAGGAAAAAGAAACACATTTCTCTCTTTCTCCGTGTTTTGGTTGCTTTTTTTGTCTTTTGTCGTTTGGTTTCTTTTTTATCGTCCGAGGGACGAGCCGGCTCTGTCGGCTGCGATCGGGGGAGGGTCGGGCAGTTTCCCCCTCGCCCTCGCTCCGAAGGGCTGCGGCCGACGCCGCTTGGTGTCGGTGCTATGCCCCGACTGCTCCAACACACCGTTCTGACGTCACGCCTGCGCAGACGCTTCATTTCACGCGGTTCCTGCGCAAGCACAGTGGCCACAAATGGTGTGGGCCCGTTTGCCTACAATCTCGTGGCTTTGGATAATGCGTGTTGGCGTGTGTTTCTGCTTACCTTGTGCCACTAAATAAGCTACGCTTCACAGTAACGACAGTAGGCCATATTGTGGCGTAAAATCATGGTTGCCAGTTATTTGAAGGTTCATCTGAAATCACAGGAAACGCTTTTCCGTCCTCCACAAGTGCTTAAACAGTTCACAACAGATAAAAGCAATATTACATGAGCTTCCTAACACCGAATCTAACGCTGAGGAAGTCGCACTTTTGAATCATGACGATCGGCAGTTGCGTCTGCTCCGCATAAGCACCAAAAATGGCGGCGCCCACAACAATGTCGGGGAACGAAGTGCCGATACTCTAAGCGCAGCTTATCTAGTGGCTCTAGGTTACACTTTATAAAGGTCGGTGGTTTGCTCCACCTAGCCCGTAACACCAAGCGCGTGCAGTCCGACAGTAATGAAAACTCTAAAATAAATTTCCCGTTAGACATGTGCCTAAGAAAGGCTAAATTTAGAATACAAACCACTAGAGTTTTTTTTTTTTATGAATGAAGAATTAGTAAACAAGATTTAAAATGGAATGACAGGTTTACTTCAGCTCCAACACTCGTGTGGGATCAGTATTTCCATAGTGCCCATCCAGACGCAGCGGATGCTAAAAGCGCGGGTCATGCGAGCCTGAACAGTGCTTGCACTGCACGAGCCCACCTGCTTGGCAGGGACGCTTATAGCCCGGAGCTCGTTCTTGTAGCTTCTGCTAAGCTAATACCCGTGCCACACGGGGAACTCGAATGCCCGTGTGCAAAGCAAGAGCACGGTTTGTTATACATGGCTCTGTTTGGTTTTATTTTTCGGCATTTCCCATAATTCTAAAAATACATGTTATCTTCGAGAAAAAGCAGCGCGAAAGGGACAATGACAGACAGGAAGGACTACGCAGGTCAAGCGTTTACTAATAACGGATATTTTATTGGAATGTGTAGATAACTACTACGTTCGCTTAGGCATAGGGCGCACCATGGATGTTGGACGTCTTTGTTCTTTGTTTCCCCCTACACGTGCTAACCAAGATCCGGAAAATGAATCTCGCTGTTTGTTAGAGTCAATGAAGGTTGGCTCACGCAAGATGGTCTGTTTTTTTTGTAATGCAGAAGTTCCCTTGATTTTATTACAGGTTTGGTCTTGGTCTTTAAAGCGGCACTGACAACCAGAAAGACGTATTTCTTTTTCTTGTCAAATGACGAAGCAAATTTTAATCATAAACACGTTAAAAAAATACTAGAACGCGAAAAAAATTTTTCACGCACTTGCGCGCTTTTTTTAATTTTTGCTGCCCTTCTCTCTTGCTCCTCAGCTAATCGCTTCTTTGTATTTGTATCGTAATCAAATATGAAATTGAGAAGCTTTGTAAGCGACATTTCTATAACATTTATTAACGGCATTTGTAAAACAAAAACATTTTTTTATGGCAAATGCCAACGCATTAGGGTCTTTCTTTTTGAAATACCGATAATCGGAGTCTGAAGTGATGTCGCCTCCAGGCTCTTTATCCTTCCTCCAAAAAAATGGCGGTGCTCGATGCATGCAGCACTCAGGATGATCGGTGAAGCAGGGAATCGGACGAACTTCTATTTTTAGGTAACCGACCACCTCTTAGACTTCGAAAAGGAAATCGTAAAACGGTCAAAATAACTGGGTTTGGTGTCTGTGTACCGTAGTTTCGGTTGTGACTCCGCCGGGGCAGCCTTTCACGCAGAACCGGAGCGACTTGGCCCCTCACACCGCTCACAATTGTCCATTGCGCGTTCTCTTCGACCTGATACCGTTTCAGAGAGCCTGAGTTCGCTGAAAGAGCCCTAAAAGAACTTCAAGCTCGAACATCAAGCGTCGTCTGCTCACAGCGATAAGCGGCACGCAGGGAGCGGTCGATTGCGGGACTCGGGTGAACACGGCATGGAGGCGTGAGAGAAACTCGTGTTGCAGGACGACTCAATATTTTACGTCACTGCACTGACGTGGATACCGCGAAAACTTCTAATTCGGCTTTTGTAAATTTTGTTTTTCTTCACAAATACTGTGTTTTTAAGTTTCAAATTTTGAGGATAAACTACAAGCATTGTTTTCAATCGTTTCGAATAATAATAAAAGAAAATCTTGACCAGTCAGTGCTTTTTAAACAATGCGGTCCTGTTTGAGAACCGCGCTTCGCACCCGCAATCTCGACAGTGCATGTTAAATGCGAGGATGCAATATCTATTAAAAAGCTCTCGTATTGTTCAAGTCGGATGTCCAGGCGTCGCCCCGTTTGCCCAATACAGGAGTGCCCGCACGAGAAAGGGAACATGGAGACCGTCCCTTTTACGCAGGTGACGAATTCGATACGGAGCTGGACGTTGCAGCTGTTACGATCCGCTCGTTTCTTTTTGCCTTTGTGTTGGTTCACCGCGGAGCATAATCGGCCCAGTTTGTTGCGGCCAGAAAAAAACACGTTCACTCCGTATGGAGCTGCTGCCTTTTTGAGTCCATGTGACATGCGGGGAATTTATGGAATGACGGCATCCTTCTTCTTTTCCTTCTTCAACTGCACAGCTCGAGCTGGACCGGCCTAAAGGCTGAACTCCATGGAACGAATTATGTGCGAATAACTGGCGATCGCCGCCTGACGGCACGCTCGCTTTGCGCGCGACATAGCAGCCACTGTGTGATTCCACGCGCCGAGCAAAAGCCGCCGGGCAAAATTCGTCGGTTATTCGCAGCATATTCGTCCCATGGAGTTGCAGCCTTAAGCGTTTTTCTACTGATTCGTCCCAAGCCCAAGCTGCCGAAATAGCTGAGTGTGGAAACCCAGAAGCTCTGATCCTTTCAATCTGCCAGTTGAAGCCTATGTTCATTTTGTCGAATACACGACTTGATTAATGCGGATCTTAAACAGGAAAGGCTACGCCTTTCTCGATTAGTTATGAATGCGCTGACTGACAGTCAACATACCACCTTTCACATGTGAATTATCGGAGATGAAACCACCGTTTTTTAACAGCAAGGCAAATGAAAATAATGTCTGCAATATTGTGTGGGTTTTACTCTTGGGTGCATTTTTTTTAGAAATAAACTTTATTGTATAAATACCGTCACAGCACTTTTAACGCTTTTCGTCTTCATCTAGTCATGGCAGCACAGACGTTTTTAAAATACGTCAGTGCTTTAGGAATTCGTAAAAACATCGGTATATATGTGCTCCCATTGTATGAAACAGTTACGCTTGTTCTCTGAGCTTGCTAACTTAGTCAAAGCCACCACACTTAATTACATTGAACAGATGTAATGTCTAAACAAGGACATCTCCGAAAAAAATCAAGAAAACCCTCTAGGCATTTCTGAAGAAGTCAGAATTTTCCGCTAACAGGTATATTGAATTTTGACCCGCCAGACGAGCATACGAAACAGCTAAATATAGTGGGAAAGCCGCTAAGTCCGCAACACCACGTGGAGAGCGGCGTAGCACTGAAATGAGCGGCCCTTCGAAGCGAATGGTTGCTCAGCACCCGCACAAAAACAATTGTCGGTATTTGAAAGAAACGCGAAGCGTGAATTTTATCCAGTCGCCTCAGATATTGTTTAGGAACCACTCCAGTGAATCCAGATCCACAGCCCATCACGCAAAATCCGCAGTCCGGAACGCGCATGTCTGTCGCTTCACAAAGTCAGTAAGAAATGCGCGACATACGCCCGAAAGGTAAGAATGGCACCTATAGAATTGCTTTCTGGGCGCTGCCCTCTTTGCCTACTGCGCTGTGAAGAGCGTTCGGAAAATGCGCGGTAGCTCTGTCCTGCGGAAGATCAGACGCCGCGCAAGCGTTCACAGATCAGTGAGTCAGCATTTAGCGCCTGGATGATAGCGCTGGAGATGTGTACAGTGGAGCATGTTTGCTGTGCCACTTCATAGACCCGTTGCTCTGTGGCAGGGGGCGCGAGAGCGTTCTTGACGCCAAAAGTAGCGCAAGGTGCGTCGATGCACGAGGCACGTGCAACGTGCAGCCCTTGGGAAGATCATGGCGTAGCACAGCGCAGCAGTGAGCTAGATTTCAGACGCCATGGATTTCCCAGAAGTGGCGCGCGGCACGTGCCTTGAGCATTTCTACAACAATGAATGGCGCCACTTTTCCCTGGATAAAGGCGCTTTACTTGACGCGACCATGTTATGACGGCTGCACCATCCAGGCGGCTCTGTAACGTTTGATCTGGCACGTGCGTCGTTCGAATACAGGCATCTTTCAGCATCTGTATATGTGCGATAACAAAACTTGTGGTCGCAGTGTCCCATTTAACATTCCTTTCAGCTCTAATATTTTCATTCCTTTCTTTCATGCTGCCGCGAGCACGTACGTTTCACTATACGTGATAGCGAAGTCAAAGCTATTTGCAAAAGCACGTTCCCTCGAACGATGCTCGCACTGCACCAGCGCACGTGCTTAGCAGGGACAATGAAAGCTCGGAACTCGCTCTTGTAGCCTCTGCTACGCTTGCACTTAGAATAGAACGGAGTATAAAAAACTGTAGTGGGAAAGCGTATTGACGCAAACGCGAGCCAAATATTCTATTTTTGCTCACCTGGAGCGCTGCGCAAAACTTGAGAACTACGGGCCTATTAGCGGCGAGATGTTTTGGTGGCGCCCTCGTTTGGTTACCTTTCGTGACGTCATTACCATGTGAACAACAAGTTTGATGGTGCTTGTAATGGGCATGGTGGAAGCCTGAAATCATAGCGCTCTCAAAGCAACACTGTCAACACCGTCAAAATTGAAGTTCTTACATTCCTCTTATTTCCGTCAATGAGACATCCTTTGCTGACGTCATAGTTAGCATTCGACCAATTGTGGTGGGCCGACCACAGCGACGCTTTCGATCGCTCACGTCGCCAATAGCGGTAATACCGGTCGTACAATCAGGCATGAGCAGACGCTTCCCTCTTACAAAAAGAAAGAAAAAAGAAATCAGCTTCTCGAGCACGCCAGGTGCGTACAGCTCGTGTTGAAAGACAGGTTTATTTATGTACAACGAGTATATAGGTGTATTGCGCAAATTCGCGCACGTGTGGCCTCGGCGATTAAGGAAAATATCACCAAGACGTACCGGTATTCAAAAACGAGAAAAAAAGGAGAAAAAAATAGAAAAAGAAAGACAAGCTTAAAAAGAAAATACAGGCTCGCACCTTGCAGCGCTTTAGAAAGGTGCATTGGCTGTGAACGGAATGACACTATGAGAGGCAAACGTGATAAACATTCTTAGGGATGTCAGTGACCGGGAAATGCATTTTATGTTTGCCGTTGCCTGCGGTGTTAATCTTCGAAGTTCCCAGTGACGCGAAGCTTAGCAGGTAAACCGCCATTACAAATATCGACGTCCCTCTTTCATTTTCTTTCCCTTTCGTGTTCTTAGGATGGTCTGAGTTCGATTACAACATCATCCTTGGTGTCTTTCCTGCTTGGTGCCATTATCGCTCATTATTAAATGGATAAACACGGATGAGTGAGTAATCATAGGCTATAGTGTCTCTGATAGCATTCGGGGCATCGTCAGACGCTGTTAGTTATCTTTATTTATCTCACCTTGCTATATCTCTTCGAGTTTCTGCTTCCAGTAAACCAGCTCAGCTGCAAACTGAAGCTTACGTCATTTGGTCGACCGAACATCGACCAATATAATAATAAATATGTATGCAGGAGCTATTTCCCGGAGGAGCAAAGTTGATAACATACTTTGAAGCTACGGTTAGACAATAAATTTGTTTACCTGTTCAGGGCTAATGAACGAATGAGGAAAAACAAACGTCCTTTTAAATTTAATACCACAATCAACACCGTCTTTTCAGCCCACCATAAGCGTCACTCTAACACCGATAAGCCTGCTAATTTTTGCAATTTTAATAGGTCATATGCAAAATTCCTTCCAGCTTCCATCATCAAGCCATTTGGAGTCGCGTTATTGGAGTTTCTGTTTGCTATCTTCCCTCTGTGGTGGCAGCATTTAAGTTAGCTGTAATAATATTAGGACAACGTATTTGTGCATTCAGTGGGTTCATGCTTAGTTTTAATGCAACAAGAAAAAAAAAAGGAGGGATGGCCGCGAGATTGTGAAAAAGGAATTACCTTTTCTAAATGAAGCTGGCGCTAATGCGCGAAAAGATGTTTGCACCCCATTCAGGCTGAAAGCAAATTGGCGTGCGGCCGTTCTTAGGCCTACATTGCACCACGCTGCGTCTGCAAAGTCTGCGTCGTGGGTCTCCTTATTTTTCACAATGCCAGCTAACACGTAACGCAAAAGTTAGCAATAATCATATTTTAATGAAAAGAGAGCGTCCCTTTTAGAGTTCGGTCGTCAACGCTGTGTCCCGTGAAGAGAAAAGCTTCAATAGCCGGCGTGGGAAAAAAAAAATGTGATGCCTTGCCATGGCGTTGTGAATTGGTTTTCTCGGCAATTTTGTCGTACCTAAATTACTCCGTAAGACATGGCATCGGAAGACGATAACCTCAAACCCTTGAAGTCAAGGGGATCGGGAAATGTGGTCAGCTTTAATTCCGCCTGAAGAACTAAACCTTGATCTGTTTACTTAGAGTGGACTATCGATCGAGAAAAAGAAATACGCTAAACGTATACTTATTAAACAAAAAAATATGTTTTACTAGGAAAGCGTATTAAGAGTATATATTAAGTGTGCGAAATGTTTAGCTGCAGACTGTACTGAAAGTACACTCGTAAATACAAAACTAGTGCATGTACTTCGGTTGTATTGACTGTGCTATCGATGTGGCTAAAAGTGAACTATTGAAATATACTTATGAGAGTTGAAAATGGGGAGAGCTCGCGGGGAAGCCAGAGTGCAGAGCTCTTTAACTGGAATGCACAATGGACAGACGCAAAGCTAGCTGCATTCGCTTTTTCTGCTTTTTTTAAATTCTACCTTTTGAGGGCAACACGTTTCTGCAACCTTTGAGGGCAACACGTTTCAACGAACTTCCAGAATGTATTCGGTCTAGCGTTTCTCCCGTGTTAAGTGACACTTACCTCGCGGGATGTGATTGTCCACTTGCAGAAAGGCTGAACGGACAGCTTTTGAAAATTTTCAGATAAGTGGAGGATTATCTGGTAATATTTATTTCTAAGCAGGGCGAAAAAGGTCTAAAGTTTACGTTCGAAGTTCCGCAGGAAAACTCCTTGCACTTTCTGAACCTAAACTTGCACCTAGAACAGAATCACGTATGCTGGACGTACGAACCGAGGACAAAGAAGTGTCTCCTTAGCTATGATTCCACGCACTCTAAGATTGTAACGAGAGGCATTGCCAAATCATGCCTGAGAGCTTCTTTGACGAAATCTTGTTTTCATAAAAGTTCAATTTGTTTTACGAATCAGAAAAACAGGCTGATTTTAACGGGTCTCCCTAAGGATCTAATAGATAGGGGTAGCAGAATCGCTTTTAACTGTCTTCGAACAAACGCTTAGTACTTTCCACAACGCTAGGCGGAAACCTACATCCCGACCAGTGGTAATAACAAACTTCATAACATTTCCCATAGGATCAAAAAGCTGGCGGATAAATATAAGGTTCCTGTAGTCTTTTCGGCCTGGTCTAAGTTTTCTGGATTGTGTTCTGCGATTTAGAAAGCAAGAAGCAAACGTGTGGTGTGTGAAATGAAACATCGTTTCAAATTCGTCGCATGCAAGGGCACAGTTGCGTATAAATTCCCATTTTCTTGCGGTAAGGTATACATAGGACAGACAGGTCAGTGCATAAATGTTCGAGCTAGGGAACACTGTCTGTCTTTGAGGTCTACGCCATCGGGTCGCCCGGCAGTTCATTCCGAGAAACGGGGTTGCACATCTCTATTTAGGCACACTGAAATATTGGCAAGACATCCCAAAAAATGAACTAATGAAATTCATGAGGCATATCAGATTTGCCTAGACGATCCTGATGTTTCCGTTGGTGCAGGGTGAGTTGTGACGTGTAATAGAAGGTTTATTCGTAGAATGGAAACGTATGTATACAAGATGGTGTTTAGTTTGTACAATTTTTAAATGTGTTAAATATTCTGTAACAATTTGTCTTTATTTTTTTTTAAATTCGTTTTTCAAATGGGTTATTAAAGAAGTGTACAGCTGAGAATGATTCTTTTTTCCACTTGATTCCCTTTATGCCTTAAAGAATAAAAAGAAAACGAAGTCTTGAATCAGCGCTGTGCTTGACTTTTGTGTTCTCGCCCCTTTTCTTTTTTTGCGCTGTTTTCTCCTGTGAAGGCGGCGGTCCCACGGCGGCCATCTTGAACAAGCCATTAGTTCAACACACTAGATGGCGGCACTCATCCGTGTGGCCAGAAAAGTGGCTCGTGCCACTGATGTTCCTCCTCTGCTCTTAATTTCCTCCTTTCTGCTGCTCGCCCGTGCACGTTCAGCGCTCAGCGCGTGCTCCCGCTGACACAAATGCCAGCAAACGTGCCAGTGGTGCTAGTACTTCATGGGTTCAAGCCTCACCGCTGTACCGCTTCGATCTGGATGAAGCATCGTAGCGGCGTAGCGGTCGTGTATCAGCTGCCGCGTGATGCACGTAGAGCTCATGCTAGCCGAGATGTGCTGCACTGGAGCAATTGCGAGTCTACAGCGAGTGACTCGTCGCAACTTTAAATCGCTGCGGCTACATCGTATAGGTGAAACTAAAGTACTAGCAATGCCCAGTTTGCACAGAAGCGGAGCCCAGCTAGCTCATCGACCCGATCGAGAGTGCCTAGCTGGGCAAACTTTGTTCTTTGATACTGGCGCTGTTCCGTGCTGCAGGGTTGGCAAAGCGATTTCGTTAGAGGCTCACAAGCCAGTAGCGATCATTTTAACTATTCAAAAATTAAAGACAGAGTCAATCAATCAGTGAAGAATGTTATCAAACGTTAAAGAACATATATAAGACATGCCTTGTCAGCATTTCGTGAATGAAAGAACTTTTGCACGACATAAAAGTTTAAATTCATTTTCGCTGTAAGTCAGAGCGCAGCTGACATAACAGGTCAATGAGGCCAATCAAGAGGAGCCAGAAAACACTATGCCACGGAGTTGAACGTCTTATAGTGCGTTTTTTGTTCCCGGTCAAAGCAATCAAGCGCAAACCATGCACCATGGCCTTGCGCTTTTAGTATGCGTGTTTGTGCTTGTGGTCTTTGACTGCATTTTGATCTATGATAAAACAAGCAATAGCAGACTTTCTTTTTCAAGACGGGTGTTCAGAAGGGCGCTCTATATAACTCATCATTTTGATGGTAGTTTGATTAAACTTGATTACCAATTATCTGACCTTATAAATAACCACCCCAATATTGTTGAAATAGTACGCCGAGGTCGAAGATTCTCCCTGTTCAAGAAAAGAGTAAAAGTATTTTTAACCCCAGTGACCTAAACTTCAAAATTGTTCCGCAAGGGGTAGCAAATTTCGAAGTGTTTTTTTAATTTTTTATGGTGCTTTTGATTTTTTATTAATAGTTAATTTTATTGATAATTTGATGTTGAAAAAAATATAGCAATGTCTTTCGTTATCTTTATATGTATTTTTTGTTTGAATGCAACAGAAATAAAGAATTTTAATTAACGCTGACATTGTATGTTAATGAATGCTATCTCAATAATGTCAATGTGAATGATTTCTATTTGAAACTTTTGATGACGTTGATATTAATTATTGTGATTACAATGCTTAGCTAATGTAAATTTGAATATTTTTTGTGTAATAGCTTTTTATGACTACACTGGCCCTGCACACCATTGACTGCTGTAAAAATGGGCTGCTGGCCTCGTCAGAAGACTTTTTAATGCGAAAATATTATTTGCCCCATTACGCCAAAGTCCGGCTTCGTCGGCGGCGTGACCGAGCGATGGTACCAAGAATGGCCGACGGCGCAAAGAGCAAAATACGTAAAAAATGTTCGGATCGAGGTCAAAGTTCTTGGGGAGGTTCTTGTAAACAAAATAAGTTAATGGCTTTGGAAAGATACTTTGGTGCATTTCGGTCAGGGTCGGAATCGAACCCGGGCCTCTGGGGTGCGAGACGCGCACGCTTCCCCGAAGCCATGGCGGCTCCAGGGTTCTGGGTTACTGAATTTGTACCTAGTACGTGCGTCATTGCACACGTCACGTCGCAGCCATTTGGCTGACTAAAGGTGTTGCCCTGTGCGTGAGTCATTGGGCACGTGACGGCGCAGCCAATGGGGAGGAGGTGGCGCCACATCATGGGTGTAGAAAATGAGCGCGCTGCCTCCCGCGCGTCACACACCGAATCAGCAGAAAGAACTTCAATGGATGTCTGAAACATAAGTCAAAAACATTTCCCCAAAGGGACTACAATGCTTTCGCATTCCCACACGTAAGCAGTCTAATCTGCCTGTGCCGAATTTTCTTTTGTGTTCTCTTGCCGCATCCCCTCAGACATATGCATGTCTGGAAATAAAGATTATTATTAATATTAACTCACGCATACTTGTTGTTGTAATATTTATTTGTATTTTTACAACATGTACACGGGAGAACTGCCAAGCGGTCCGAATCATCCAAAGTTCAGTGTGTCTTCACGTTTCTATGGACGTCTGCACGTTCACGTTCAAACGGCAAAGCACCGTAAACCGTCTTCTCTTTTCAAATGACAACGAACCGTAGACCACATGAAGGTATATCCACGCTCTCTTCACGATGATTGCGATATAAAATAATAATAAGAATCTAAAGGCTTGTAAATATAATGGGTGTTCGGGCTGAATTGACTTAGTGCAAAGACGAGATACAAGGTGATGTTGAACATTGTAACCGGTAGAAACGCCGACTTGTTATATCTGATTTACATAATCTGATTCTGCTTGAAACGATCAGTTTCGACGCCGAGCACCGCAGTTTCCGTCTGCAATTATTTTGCAGCACGAGAGACCTCGCAACTGAAAATAGCGAGCAGAATCACCATTAGGAATCTTTAGGCCATTCACAAAAGTCATGTGATGCTAGCGGGAACCAGCTGGAGCTCGTGCCAGGTGCAGATTGAGCACATGTTCACTAGGCCCCCATTCCGCAGTTTAGGATCTACGAGAGGGCCCTATTAGGGCCTTTTCGTATATCGTGTTGTGCGGATTGCGGGCAGCGCTGTTCGCAACCCGTTACAAGTTACTTGTAGTCAATTACATTTTATAGACATTTTGTAACGCCTCCATTACATTTTTTGAGTTGTAACGATTATGTAATTCAAACACTTTTTTGAGTAATGAGTTACTAGTATTCCATTACTTTTTTCACTTCGACTCATGTTTCTAAACTCAAAGAAATAGTGTTCTACTAGAGCCACCAATATACAGTTAGATATTTATTTTTATTTGTATTTTCGGGAGCACTAAGCAGCACTTGCAAGACATAAAGATTCAAGTTGCCGCGAAGCAATTGCTGCTATAAAACCAATACTGCGGTTATTTAAATCAAAGAAACAAAGATTAATCAGCAGGAAAACGGCACAATGAGCGTTTGGCCTATCTTCAGCGCACGTCGAGGGAAAGCGGTATTTTTCTGAGTGCCACGATGACTGGCTTTTTTTGCCTTACCGTGACGCCCAGTCACTGCGTTTTAGACATAAAACTCTCCGCGAGTTGTCTACGAGTAGAGTAAGGTTGAAAACTCAAGAATCTTTGCACGATGGCGGACAGAACAGAACCGGCGCAGCTAAAAAGCTGGAACCTTAAGAAAAACATAACGCCTGTTTGTTGATCTTGGAGTGAAGGGAAATAAATTACACTTCGTCGTTGCTATCATGTGTAGTTCAAGGTTTGCACCATTCGTGGTTTCGGAACATGGCGTCACCATGTTCCGAAACATGGCGGCGGCATGTAAAGGAAGATGGCGTCGAACAATGCGCTCGATTAGTTTGTGGATATTTGTGAAAAGCATGGTGGATGCTTGAAGTCGCTGCATTCTCAATAAACGACGTCGAAGTTGACAGTTTGACGGTGCTCCTATTTATTTCAATGAAGGAAATATTAATCCCAATATTAGACTGTCAACCATGTCGCTGTTGGTGCAAGAAGGCGACGACTTCAAACTTCCACCATTCCTTTTATACACAACATCAAATTTTCGTTCGACGCCATATTATTTTCTCGCCGGAACGGTGTTACAATCCCCAGCTCTCGGCGAAGTGGCGTAGAACGGGGATTAGCAAGCATTCGTGATCTGGCGCACGTGACGTCCAAACGCGATAACGCCTGCTTATTTCTGTTTAGAAAACGTTTCTGTAAACACAACGTAAGTAATTTGTTGCTAGATGTTTGGGCAGTGGAAAGTTAAACTATCCTAAGAGGCACCTAGTTTCTCTGACGTGGGTGAGAAATTTAGCGCGCCGGTACGATGCTCATCCAGATCGAAATGGGCGGCGGCGTGGTTTGAGTCCACGATTCCTGGGTTCTGCAGCGCAAGTTTTCACTCCGCGTTATTCTCCTGACGGGTTTAGGTTTGAAGCCGAATGTGCTAATGAACATGCGCTTACAGCGTTCAGCAGTGGGAAGAACAATGGCCGGGCTAGAGTGAACAAGCGCGATCTCTTACGGCCTTTGCACGGGGAGTAGTTGCTCCCTGCAGCGGAAGCTCGAAGGGGTCGCTGTAACCCAGACATGTACACGTTACCCCAAAAAAGTAACTAAATACCGTTACTCGTTACTCGCTCAAAAAGAACTAAATACGTTACTCGTTACCGATCCTCAAAAGGAACGCGTGAGTTACCTCAAAAGTAACGAGTTACTTTCCACGTTACTTTGACGATCAAATAAACAACTGTTTTTGTTTCATGGTTTAGTTTTCTTTTTAGTAGTCATTGCTCTTAAGCAGCAGCTGCCTGTAGAGGTTTTCACAGTTACGTTTCCCCGCTTCCTTGAAAATACTTCTCCGGCGACGCTGAAGAGTCGTTCTACCGACGCGCTCGAAGGAACGGCAGTGTTGTGCTTCAGGAAGAGCTGGTGAATCTTCGAGAACTGCGCTTTCATTGAGGACAGCGGGTAATGGGTTATGTGCCTTCCCGTGTTTGCAACCTCCGGGTTTACATTCGGTCCGTACTCGGCTCTAGAAGGTTCAACCAACAAACCTTATATGTGTTCGATAGGTGAAGGACAATGCCCGCTGTAGAGTTCAGTACAGCAACGTTTATCGCTGGACACGTCAGTTGAACTGTTCGACTGACATGTTCAGCGATATACGTTGCTGTACTGTCATACTGTTTAGTTGTTTTTCGGGTCGCCCATCTGCCTTTGTCACAATAGACGCATACTCAGGCTAAAATAAGAAACAAGGCCGTTTAAGCGGTGCTGTACACGTTTCTCCTCAAAAGTAACGAGATACCGTTACTCGTTACTTGGCCTTCAAAGTAACTAAATACCGTTACTCGTTCCTTTTCTAAAAAAGTAACTAAATACGTTACTCGTTACCGAAAATAGCAACTAGGTACAAGTAACTCGTTACTTGTAACGCGTTACGTACATGTATGCTGTAACCCTACCGCACCTACTGCGCTTTAATTCCTTCTGAATTAGACCCACAGGTTTTGAGGCCGTCTGCCTGCAGGGACTTATGCAGAACACCTCTTTCTCTTCGTCTCCTCAAGGAATGAGTTTGTATTCACAAGCATTTAATTATCGTAAACCGAAACTTATTTCAATCGGCTCACTACAGTTATTTCCAGCAAGTATAATTGCACACATTTTCAATCGCTGTGGTCGGGGAACAGTTGTTCAGGATGGCTCAGGCGGTGTTGGGCATGGTAAATGTACCTTCGTGTTTCCAAAGTAGCGAAAGGTGCGCCGATGCACGAGGCACGTGCAACGTGCAGCCCTTGGGAAGATCATAGCAGCACAGCTATCACAGCGCAGCACTGAGCTAGATTTCAGGCGCCATGTTCTTTCCAGAAGTGGCGCGCGGCACGTGTCTCGAGCATTTCCACAGCAATGAATGGTGCCACTTTTCCCAGGATAGAGGGGCTTTAGGGCATGATACACGGTCGCACACCCACGCGGCTAAAGAAGTCCCATTGCTCCTAGGCGAGAGTGAAGGACACAGGGAAAACCGCATCTCTATCCCGGTCATAGAAGAACATGGCAGGGCAGCACTGAGCATCTCGCTTGATTTTATTTCGCAACACTGATTGCGGGGACTCCCAAAAACGAAAGGGAAGCGCGAGGAAACTTCACGAGTTGTGATCCTGGACCGGCTTGCTAGAACAGCGTCTCAGCTGACACTGAGTGAAAGAAAGCACTGCAAAGGGTGGGGCGCGCGAGTGTCTTGAGACGCGGCTTGAGTCCCGCTCAGCTCGTGCGCTGGCTTTGGCAGTGCTTTCTTTCCCCCAGTCTCAGCTGAGACGCTGTTTCTAGCAAGTCGGCCCTGGCTGCTTATCATTAGTTGCAAAGGGCAAGAGTCATGGTTGGTGTAAAGCGCAAAGTGGAAGCTTGGAGTCGTTGCATTATTAAACCAACACCGTGAAAGTTGATCGTCTGATATTATTCTTATTTCAATAAATGAAATAAAAAGTAATCCAAAGAAAGACGACCTAGGGAGGATTTCGCCCATGTGCAACGCTTTTGATAGCGCACTTCATGGGAAAGGGGTTTATTAGACCCTTTTCCTGAGCCTCAGATTTGAGCCACGATGACTAGCTGTTTGTTGCCTTACCGTGAGGCCCAGTCACTGCAGTTTGGACATAACACTCTCTGTAAGTTGTCTACGAGTAGAGTAACGTTGAAACTGAAAATCTCAAATCCCTGCACGATGGCGAACAAAACATAACCGGCGCGGTTGGAAAGCTGGAACCTTAAAAAAATGTCTGTTTGTTTATCTTAAAGTGAAGGGAAAAAAATCATTTTATGTCGTCGCTATTATATGTATACTTCGTATTTGCACCTTCATCGTGCGAGTCGGACAGGCATGTATACAGCGCGGGACCAGCGGTGGTGCATGGTTCTCCCCAGCTGCGCGCCCGAAAGCTTCCATTTTGCACGGACCTCCGTGCTCGCGCCCTTCCATAGAGCATTTGCCTATGCGCTCGCACATCAGCCGTGAAACCCAGTATAGTACAATATTCTGGCTACGTGCCGTGGTGTTTGAACATGGCGGGCAGCATTGAATAGCTTATTTATAGGCACTAGATGTTTTCGAGAACTTGCTCGTGACCCTTGTGACGCGCTTCTCGTTTTTTTTTCTTTCGCAAGACTAACTGTGATTTACTGCAAGAACGAGGAAGAAGCGCGAGGAAATATTTGAGACGAGAATCCTCTGCGTCAGGGACAGAATCAGCGCCACTTTTCCTGAACTTCTCAACCTCGAATTTCAGCCACCTTTCAAAAGATGGCGCAAGTGCGCGCCGTCTGCTACAACATAAGTCCTTTTTAATATTTAAGACAATTAGTATGCTTTAAAAAAATTACAATCATAGAAAGTGATTTTAATTAGAAAGAGAAAAGCTCTAATTAAAGAATTAAGTTGCTTAAATAGCTGTCCTCTTCTCTGAAACCGGTTTCTTGCGTACAGAGTCGAGCTTGAAAATAGTCCCACGATTTAAATTTTTTTAAACAAATCTGAATATAAATACAACAAAACCAGCCTTACAGAGAACCAGCCAAGTTCCTCTAGCATACAATTAAAAAAAAATGAGATCAGATGTCTAGAACGCTATCTGAGAAAACCAAGAACGCGTTAAGGAAATTTTTTGAAATCTTATCACAATCGAAGTGGTGTTTATACAAAAAAAAAACTACTGGAGTTGCACTTCTAATATTTTTTATGCTGACTTCCTATGTTTACCAAGAGCATTCCCTTAAATGTCGTGGCTGCCTTATGACGTGAAACTGAGTTACGACACTTAAAAATAGCATAAGAAAGGTTCTTTTTGAATTGATTGATTTTAGGTTTTATTAGGGCAGCGGCTGCTAAGGCCATAGTGCGCCAGAACAATGGTAGAAGAAAACTGCGGTGCTATTTAGTTAAAGGTGAGGCATATCAGAGTTTAAAATCTTTCATGAAATGCCGACAGTACGAAGAAAATCCACTAACTTAAATGTGCTGTAATAAGCCAATGCTGTTTAGGAAGTTAAAAACTTGGGTATGAGGAACAAGAGGTTCCTCTCCCAGCAAAAGGGCAGGGTGGAAAGGGATCTGTTCCCTAAAAAACCGTGAGAAGTTGGTGCGACGCTCCTCATGATATTTCGGACATTGAATGAGAATGTGCAAGACGGAGAGTGTTTCACCACATTCTTCACACATTGGAGCATCCTCTGCTCGCAGAAGGAAGCCATGTGTGAGGTGAGTGTGACCAATTCTCAGACGACAGAGGACAACTTCATAAAAACGCTCGTTATGTCGGCAACTGGCCCATTCAGAAAGAATAGGTTTCACGCAATGGAGTTTATTGTGAACTTCAGTATCCCATTCCTCCTGCCATTTCTTTTTAATCGACTTTTTCAATGATGACCTGTAATCCAGGTATGGGATGCAGGTAACTTCTGTGTCCATGTCCCGACATGTTCTAGCAGCCTTATCGGCCTCCTCATTTCCGACTATACCGACGTGGCTAGGTACCCAACAGAAATTAATGGTGATGTTGGAGTTTGTGGCAGCTACAATCTTGTTACGTATTTGCAGAATAAAAGCATTTTTTGACCTATCTAGGGATGCAAGTGCACGGAGTGCACTTAGAGAGTCTGAGAAGACTACGGCGGCCTTGATATTCCTTTTGATGATAGTATCCACAGCTACCAGTAGGGCATATGACTCTGCAGAAAAGATGGTGGCTTGGTTGTTGAGCCGCTTTACAATGCTGCATGACGGCCCGACTACAGCACATCCAACACTGCTGCTCCCCTTCGTTCCATCCGTGTAAAACTGTACAAGGTTCCTGTAGTTTTCGGCGATTTGGAAGAATTCTTGCCTAAGATCTTCCGCCGGTACATTCTTCTTGTCATACTTGGAAAGAGAAAAATTAATCGGAATAGGTGTGATGTTCCAGGGTGCAACTGGGCTGGGCAATGTTGCTACCGGACTCGATAAGTCTATTGCAAAATTCTTGGCCTCAGATTTAAGGCGCAGAGGAAAAGGAAGTACAACAGAGGGTTTGTTCTGGTATGTCCTTTCATACCGCGTGTCCAGAAACACTTCGAGTGCAGGATGTTGGGGCACAGACCGAACTCTTAAGTGATACTGAAGGCCCAGGAAGAAACGTCTTTTTCAAGAGAGTATTCATTAGCTTCAGCGTAGAGACTGGAAACTGGAGAGGTCCGGAAAGCCCCGGTTGCAAGTCGCAATCCTAGGTGGTGGACAGGATCTAAGACCCGAAGAAGTGACGGCCGTGCCGAGCCGTACACCATGCAACCATAATCTAATTTTGATCGAACAAGGCACTGATATAAACGCAGCAGGCACTTTCTGTCACTACCCCAGGACTTGTGCGAAAGAACTTTTAAAATATTCAATGCTAGAAGGCATTTCTTTTTTAGTTGCAGGATGTGACTACGGAAGCTAAGTTTCTTATCAAAAATAACACCTAAAAATTTATGCTCAAGATGTACGTTTAGGGTCTGACCTCCCAAAATTAGAGTGGGTTCTGTAATGATACCCCTTCGAAGAGAAAATAGAACACATACGGTTTTCTCTGCTGAGAAACGGAAACCATTCTCATCTGCCCAACGTGTCATTCTATTAATACCTAGCTGAACTTGGCGTTCACAAATAGCTAAATTACAGGAAGAGCAGGAAATTTGTACATCATCAACATAAAGTGCATAGGAGAGAGATCGGGGAAGAGCCTGTCCAAGAGAGTTGATTTTGATCAAAAACAAAATAACACTCAGCACCGACCCTTGGGGGACACCATTCTCCTGGACAAACGTTTCAGAAAGTGTCGTGCCCAGTCTCACTTGGAACGAGCGCCCATCGAGGAAGCTCTTGATAAGAGCTAGCATTTTCCCACGAATTCCAGCTGAAACTAAATCACTTTAAAATTCCGTACCGCCATGTGGTATCATACGCCTTTTCAATATCAAAAAATACCGATAAACAATGTTGTCTGTTAACAAAGGCATCCCTGACTGTTTTTTCTAGGCGAACAAGGTGATCAACAGTTGATCGCCCCGTCCGATACCCACATTGGAATTTGTCGAAGAAGTTTTTCTGCTCTAAAAAATACACCAACCTAGAGGTCACCATTCGTTCAAACGTTTTTCCAAGGGAACTGGTTAGTGCAATGGGCCTGTAGCTCGAAGGTAATGATGGGTCCTTTCCAGGCTTTAGCAAAGGAATCACGATTGCCCTTTTCCAGAGAATGGGATAAGCTCCACTGCTCCATACAGAGTTAAAAAATGTTAAAATGGTATCTATCGTTGCAGTATGTAAATGCTGAAGCATACTGTAATGAATAAGGTCTGGACCAGGGGAAGAACTTTTTCCCTTGCCAAGGGCGATCATCAGTTCCACAAGGGTGAAAGGTTGATTATAGGCCTCTTTAGAACCTCCAGTACATTTTATTGGTGCTTTCTCTTTGGCAGCCTTGTATTTTAGAAAGGTGTCTGAATAATGGTCAGATCCCGCGACAGACTGGAAGTGTTCACCAAGAATATTGGCCTGCTGTTCTAGTGTGGGAACACTACTGCCATCTAATGTAAAGAGAGGGATGGTAAATGCACGGTAATCCCCTCTAATTCTATGAACCCTGTCCCATACGACTTTTACGCCTGTGGAACTATTGACTGAGGAAGCATACGACATCCAGGTGGTTTTTTTGATCGGCGTCTTACACGGCGGGCCTTAGCACGTAGCTTTTTAAAATTAATGACATTTTCAACTGTCGGGTAGCGGCGCACTATTGTCCATGCACAGTTTTGCCGCTTACGAGCTAGGCTACACTCCTCATTCCACCAAGGCTTTGGTTTTGGTGGTAAGCGTCCTGACGTTTTCGGAATAGAGCGCTGTGCTGCTTGGACAATTACATTAGTCAGGACTTCACAGGCTTCATTAACACCTAAGCTAGCTAGTGTATCTTGGTGCAACTCTGACTCCTTTTTAAAAGTGGCCCAGTCAGCCTTTTCTAACTTCCAACGCGGAGTTCGAGTTTGTAATGACTTAAAAGAGACTGTGCTTTTTAAAACAATGGGAAAGTGATCGCTACCATAGGGATTTTGATCTACACTCCATGAAAAGTCAGGTAGCAACGAGGCACTACCAATGGAAAGGTCGATGGAGGTCGATGATAAGGATGAGGTGCTAAAATATGTTGAAGTACCAGTATTAAAAAGACAAAGGCTTCGAGAGGTTAAAACTGATTCGATTATTTTCCCACGAACATCAGTTCGATTCCCACCCCAAAGAGTATTGTGGGCATTAAAATCCCCCATCAAAAGAAGGGGCTTTGGAAGTTCATCTAAAAGAGAGTGAAGTTCTGCACTTGTTATAGCTTGTGAGGGTGATAAATATAGTGAACAAACAGAGATGGCTTTATGTACTAAAACACGCACTGCTACGGCTTCTAAAGGAGTGTGCAAGGGTATGGCCGTACAGGCAGCCAGCCTTGGAACTACTATGGCTACTCCTCCAGATGAAATGGAAGCATTTAGGCGGTCCTTCCGGAAGACATTAAAATTTCGGAGGAAGTTTGTATGTGTGGCATTTAAATGTGTTTCTTGTAAACACAGGGCTGCAGGTTTGTGTTCGTGCAGAAGATACTCAACGTCGTCAAGGTTAGTAAGCAATCCCCTGCAATTCCATTGAAGGAATGTTGCAGCCATGTGTTGGAGATTGTTACTTTGGGGGTGTTATTTGTTGTTTACTTTTATGGCGGGCCTTGGGAGTCTGCCACTCCATATCTTCTGTGTCAGACGCATGAGAGGAGGCCTGGGTACTCTCATCCATAGGTTCTGACTCCTGTGGCGAGACCTTTCCAGAAGATGTGGAAAGACTCTGGCCACGAGGCGTCAGGCGTCGGCCACGACCGCCTCCAGCCAAAGAGGTGGCGGAGGTGTCAGGCACGGAGGCGCTGGAGGCTTCCTGTTCCTGCCCTTTGGGTGCTGGAGCGGCACAGGAACCATGCCGCTCCTTGGATGCGGATGTCCTTTCCTGAGAGCGTGGGCCCCTCTCCCCTGAAGGGGATCGCGGGCTACGGACAGGCTTGGCCGTTGCCGACCCATCCCGTGAAGGGGATGCCGTCTGTGCTCCCTCGCCGCTACCTGGGACAGACTGCTGCCCCGTGAGAGCGGGAGGGGTGGTCGTCTGGCTGGAGGAGGCAGTAGATCCCCCAGCCGATACTGCACGCCCGGGCAGCTGAATTTTCAGCTTGGGCGAGGGGGACTGCTGTGGCTTCCGATAGTCCAGAAAGGACGTCTGGGTAGCCACAGCAACCTTCAGTGGTGCATGTCCCCGCTGCACCACCTGCGCATAGCCGCCCTTCCGCAAGAAAGCGAAACGGCGACGTGCCTCTTGGTATGTCAAGTTTTCTTTTACTTTGAGTGCTAAAACTTCTTTCTCATCTTTCCATACCCTACATGCTCTGGAGTATGCCGGGTGGGCCTCGTTGCAGTTTGCGCACTGTGCGTTGTTTGTGCAAGAATCTGTCTTGTGGTCGGTTTTACTGCATTTCGCGCATGTGGCTTTCCCGCGACAGTTCTGGGAGCCATGTCCGTATTTCTGACACTGGAAACATCTCCGGGGGTTAGGGATATACGGCCGAACCCTACAGCGGAGGTATCCGGCGTTGACAGATTCAGGAAGTGTGGTGGCTTCGAATGTCAGAACAATGTGTTTTGTTCTTATTTCCTGCCCGTCACGTCGCATGCAGATACGCCTTGCAGCCACGACTCCTTGGTCAGAAAGACCTTCGGCAATTTCATTGTCTGTTGTCTCTAGAAGGTCTTCCTCAGAGATTACTCCCTGGATCGTATTCAGTGTGCGATGTGGCGTTACTGATACCTTATGGTCGGACACTGAACGCAGTGCAAGGAGCGCCGTACTCTGCTCGCTGGTCTCAACTTCTACCAGAAGGTCGCCAGAAGACATTTTTTTGGCTTTGAAGTTCTTTCCCACAACACTTTCAAGTACTTTTGCAACGAGGAAAGGCGATAATTTTGAGAGCTGTTTGTCACTTTCGGAGTGAATAACCAAAAACTTTGGGTACTTGGAATGGATATATGGAGTCTTCTCTGGGATGAAAACTTCGGTGCGGACTCTTTTGGGAGCCCGATCAGGTTGGTTTGACTTGGAACCCATAAAGATGGGGAGGTTTTCAGAAACTGTGGCGCACCGCCCACCACCGAGCCCAACAAGGGGGTAGGTAGCACCCCATAGCAAGTATGGCTTGGCTGGGTATGCTACTCTACCAGTGCTACCCAGTAACTATAACCGAGTGTGGTTCAAGAAAGGTATCTGTCGCCACCCAAGGTTAGCCCTTGCCGCCTAAGAAGGTGAAAAAGGAAGGAAGAGAGTGTAGAGAAAAAGAAAAAAGAGGTGGAAGGAAAAGTGAAAGAAGGAAGAACAGGGTAGAAGAGGCGACTGACTGAATCATCCTGGTCGGGCCAAGCCAGGACACCCGTCTACGAGAAGCAGGGGCCGAAGCGGTGTATTGCCTCGCCCGGGGGCCCCGAAGGGTCCAAACATACCCCGAGCTCAGCTCAACCACCAGGGTCCCCTTTTCCCCGGACACGGGTACGCCACGCACAGCCAGACGTGGGTGGGCGAACCCACATGGCTCGGGGTTCGTAGTGACGCCACTCACCAAGCACCTACCAGAAGTAGGTGCCCCCTGCGTGCGGGTATGGTGGCCCACGCGGCTGGGGTCCGTGGTGACGCTACTCACCAAGCACCTAGCACCTAAGGTGCAGGCGCCCCCTGCGGAGCTCGGGGTCCGTGGAGACGCCACTCTCCAAACACCTGCTTTCACAGGTGTCCCCGGCGGGGGTTCTTTTTGAATAAATATTAAAAAAAATGTGTGCGCGCCCTAATTAAAAAAAAAACACGAATTTACGGAACTAAGCGAGTCCTTCTCCTATTCAATAAAAAATAAGAACGCGTCTTGGATGCATTACAAATCTACAAACTTGGAATGCATAGAGGTATGTCTTCGAAATTAGCGAAACTTGCACTTTTTTTTTCTTATTGTACGTTAAGTTTTGAAAAATGCATATTTCATTCTATACTAAAAGAGTGATGATGAATTGGCAATTTATTTGCAAAAAGAATGAAATATGTGGCACGCGCACAGACGCGACATTTGCACCGCGAACAGGAGCGTTAGCACAGCTGCCACCGGAATTATGGTTGGGGCCGTGGGACCGCCGCCTGGCGTCTCCGTGTCCTCCCATCTTCTCTCTCCCTCAGTTTATAGGGTACTTTTCATTTTTATAGTATAAATTAACATTATGTGCGCTATAATATAACTAAGTTTACTTAAAATTTACGGAATATGTGCTGAACCGAGCAGGCTGCTTGGCAATCGTTGACGGTGGATATAGCGTCGACGAACTGTGCATTTTGTATTTGTCTTCTTTGTTTCGTTCGTTGGTTGGAAAAGGAGATAGCTGAGAGAGGTATGGGACTTCATTAGATATTTACAGAAGTGTTAATTACCTAAGTAATTTTAATGCTTCTATATAATTGCAGCATGTCTGCGCGCCTATGAGGCGGTTACTACACAAACGATTTATGCAACATACATTGAGTGTAATATTTGATTAAGATGTTTTACTAAACAATAACGAAGTACTTATATCAATAACAGATCTCGAAGCCAAGTTAATCGGACATCGTTTTATTAATGCCCCATCAAACAGGTCTTTGAAAACAAACTAATCAAGGAAGATTCAGATGGTCTGTGGCAACGTTCCAAGGTTTACAAAACTTGTTTTTATCTTTGCGACGTGGTTTCTTCTAGTGATAATATTCAGGACCAGAATGATTCAATGGAAAGCCTCGAGTACAAAATAGACGAGAAAAATTTATAAAAAAACGATATTAAGAAAAAGCTTATACATTTACAGTATCTGAGTACATTAACGTAGTACACATTAGTGCAAGTATCTTCTTTTTGCACTCTACTAGTGCCGATATATCTATCCTGCATAACGATGAAGGAGCCACACGAAAATTTAAAAAAAAGTTAAGGACGTTGGGTATTTTTTACATTCTGCTTTGAACTTGAAGTGCAAGAGTCATCATCCTCGCCCATCAAGGGAGGGTTCCGTGTTGGCTCAAAAATGCGTTATTTTATTGCGCATACACGTACACCTCGGCTCAGATGTCTGAATCAAGAGACCTCGATTCGCTCCTTTTATAAGGAGTAAGATAGCCCTTCTCTGAAATCTGGCGGGCGGACCGATATCACTAAGCATTCTACGCATGTGCAACGTCACCATAACTGTAGTTCATAGGAGGCTGGTTGCAGTTCAAAAGGCGGCTCGAGCCGCTTCTTGCTCTGCTCGCGCAAACCCTTGGCGGTTTTTTTGTTTTTTTTTTCTGTGCAGAAAAATTGTTGTTTTTACGATGTATGGTACCAGCGGTGGCGTAATGAAACTGGCTGTGAGATAGGTCTATAGATCATATGCAAAATTCTTTTAACGTCTGGAAACACTCTGTGCGCTGCTATCTTTGTTGCGTCGACAATCCTCTGGCTGTTTGAAAATTTCGTAGCGTTGTCGGAAACAATAGAGGCCTACTGTTCACCGTCATCGATCCTCACCCACACCTGCGAGTTAAGGGTTAGTATTGCTTTACGCTCTTCTTGAGCATGTACATGCTCGTCGCCCCGCCGGTCGCTAGTTTCTCGCCGCGACAAAAATGACCGGGCGCACACCTCAGCTCGAAATTCAACTTTTAGTGCCGGCAAAGGCACGGGTGCGGGCACCTGGTTTTCGAAAGCGCTTCCTCTTCGCAAGTGCTTGTGCGAGCAAAGGATTCTTCAGACTTACGCTTTCGCGCCTGGCCTATGCCAGCGCCGAAGCCAACAGGTGAGACGGAGAATGTTTTTTGACGCCCCACTAGACGGCGCTGTGCATTTCGCATACGGTCTAGGGGGCTCATTGATCCTGCTCAAGCACAACATAGAAACACGAGGACATACTTAAGAGGAATGCGTACACGCGAGCAAGCTCGGAAAAACAGACTAAACAAATCGAATCCCGGCGCCAAGAAGTAAGAGGCGAGCGCGGCGGTCGTGGCGATCACGAGCTTTGCTTTCTTAGTTTATTTCCAGACGTAACCAACGTACAGACTCACGTGATGGTTTGCTTACGAGCAAAGAGAAAGATCGTTTTGATCTCAGAAATTCTCAATCTTGTCGATCCCACAAATGTTCTCCCTCGTTCCCTAATTGGTTTACGCTCCCATTTCTCTGCTCAGGACCGCTTTTCTCATTCTACAACACACCTTCTTTGATCCTTCCTCATCCCATATACACGCTCTGGTCACAGTGGACGCCTGCAAGGATTTTGATTTCCCATCCCATGACCACATCCTCGATCCCGAAACGTGCTGTGGCCCCAACCAGTATACATATATCATTAACTTCTTCCATCAACACACAGTCACTTTTCATCTTGGCTCTGTTACCACGCCCTCCACCCCTTTCAGTCTGACCCGGAGCACTCCGCAAGGAGCAGTCCTATCTCCCACTCTCTTCGATCTTGGCATGTGTGCTCTCGCACGACAACTCGCGGACACACGAAACCTGCACCTTGGGCTCGCCTGGAGAGGTGGAGACCGCTCTGCTGCAGGGTCTCGACATTATTTCTAACTCTCTCTCCGTGACCGGCCTGAGGAACGAACAAGGGAGATTTGAACATCTCCTTGCCCAACCTGAATATCAGCGCACGCACAGCCATTTTATCTCCCTTACTCTCAACTCACAACCCAGCCCTGCAGAACCATTTCTTAGCGTTCTAGGCATACCACTCTACTCACATAACACGGACAGTTTCTCAACCAGGCTCTCGCTATCTGCAACATAGTCATGCACCTTGTTCACCGTGTTGTCGAACGGCACTCTGGCCTCCACGAGACTCAGGCCTGTCGTCTTGCTTAAACCCTCGCACTCAACAACATCTTCTTTTACGTTCCATATCTCACTCACACATACACCAATATAGACAAATTAGGATCCGGTACGAATACTTTCTGAAAAGCAGCCCTCCAACTGCCCATCTAAACCTCTACACAACGCATGGTACTGAGAAAACATAACTGCGCTTTAAGATAAAAACAGAGAAATAACAGACACCACAAAGCGCTAACTTTCAACCGATTTGATACAAGAGCTTCAGCGTAGATACAAACTGCGTCACCGCACCACATCTCAACCAATCTGCGGCCCCGCCACGCACCGCATGGTACTGTACTATTTATCCCATACGTTCCCTCAATCTCCACCAAGGCCGTCAACTTGCTCGGCTATCCTCCACAAAGCAAGGCAGATAGATTTTCGACATGCTCACATCTTTCCCATGCCCATATTCCTCCATGTCCCTGGCCCCCCACATGTCTCCAACCTCCACATCACCTCAATTCCCCGAAACATGACCTTCATCTTACAACCGGGACGCAGACCGGCCCAAGCTGCTTATCACTACCCGCCTCTACACAATCACACTGTAGCACACACCGGCGCCTCCATACGCGGATCTCTTGGTGCTGCAGCTCAGCTGATACACTCCCCCTTCTCTTCTAACCCTCTTTCGTCTACTAGCGGTCCACACTTCGGCCTCCTGGACAATACCACTATGCAAATCCTCTCCAATGTGCATGCAGTCCAAGAATTCGTACACTTCCCCCCCCCCCCCCCCCCGAGCAATACATAGTATACACTGATTCCCCGAGCCGCCCTTAGGACGTTTTGAAATCGCACCCTACCTTTGTATATATACTCTGACCTAGATATGTTTCTCCTGAGTCTGAAACCTCGTACGGTTACATTAAGGTGGATACCTAGACATTCAAGAATTGCTGGAAACGAGTTGTGTAATCAGCAAGACCACGAGACTCTTGACCAGGCTCCAGCGATCCCCTGGTCCAGCCAAACTTTGGAGGACGAGGGTCTTCTTATCAAGAAAGCCATATTCCAATCTTACCTCCAATTCATGCGGGAGCTAGCCACTCTACCTGCTCCACGCCCCCGTCTCTCTATTTCTCAGGGCCATATACTTCGTAAAATTCAAACACAAAACTTTCAGCCTTTCCACTCTGGTGGAGAAGGAAAACCAGCGAAGCTGTACTGTGGTGGGAATGAAGTAATGGCCGGCCGCAAGTCGACAAGCAAGAGTGGAAAGGCTGGAGAGGTTGCCATCATCTATAAGTGACGAAGGCAACCAGACAACCGGCAAGTCGTTTGTCTGGTTGCCGCCGTCGCTCATAGATGGCGGTAGCTGTCCGGAGTGCTGTCTCGACATTTGTTTGCTGTCGGACACGATCCTGGGGAAACTAGCCCTTAACAGCTCCGCTGTAACACATTCATCACACCCGCAAAATGTTAGTTAAACCTTTTCCGCTCTGACCTCTCCTATCCCAATTGTCTATGCCAATCTTTCCCACTGTCTCTTCTATTGTGCTATCGCTTTTCTTCTCTTTTTCTATCCCCCTTTATCATCCTCACTCCTCTCCTGGAATACCTTGTCGGCTTCTCCTCACGAAGAGGACCGGCTCGGCATGGTGTGGAACGCGCAGAACATTTTGACCACTTAATTTGTGTTCAATTATAAAGTGATTATCTTTATCTCTCTTTCTCTTTGAAACCGATCCTTGCTTTGAGTTTTCAGAAAAAAAGTATTGCCGGAAAGGGTCGCAAACAGTGTGAGCGCACCGTTTGTGATAAAGACCACTTCAAAAAAAAAAAAAAGAAAGATGAAGTTTGAAAAAAAAAGAAATGAAAGACGTCTACAATTCTCTGCAATGCCGAATAAGAGCGCAGCTCTTGAGGAGGAGGAGGGGAGTGTATGGAGGGAAGGGTGTGCCCCTCGTCCCCCTCCGTACCTTTCCAAACCTTACCCTCCCCCTCTCCTGGTCCCCTTCTATTTAGCAGAGAATGTTTGGTAAAATTCGAATTTCGCAGCAAATTTAGGGGGGGGGGGGATTTTTTCCTCTAACCTCAGCGGGGAAAGATGTCCACTACATTTTGCGGGCCAAGTTTTCCGCTAAATTTAGTGGAGAAACTTTTCCGCTAAATTTATCGGGGAAAGTTTCCGCTAAATTTAGAGAGGACATTTTCCGCTATAATTAGAGGGCAACGTTTTTTGCTAAATTTAGCACACACATTTTCCCGCTAAATTTAGCGGGAATTGTTCCGCCAAAATTAGCGGGGAATTCTTCTTTGCTAAATTTAGTGGGAAACTTCTTTTCTCTAGATTCAGTGGGGTAACTTACCCATATTACAATGCGTCGTCGGCGTCGGCGACGGCGACGCCGCTCAAGCCGGAAACGAACGCCTGAAAGCTGCGCTCTAAAAAAGTCTACGTATATGGCGTACGTAAGTCTTCTTAACACAAAACTGTTTAGGGCTGGATTTCATGCGAACATTGTAATGCTCGGGTGTGACGAAATAGTGTTACACGAAGGCAAAGGCGACATAAAACACACAGCCCAATGCAGATAATCCATAAGCATCGAAGCCATCTAGAATGTATGCTTGGTCATATGAAATCATTCATAATCATAACTAGACACAGTTAATCACAGCCATCAAAACTCACCGAGGGTCTCACCAGGAAACGGGCCCCGGACCGTGCGACCCTCAATCAGACGTCTTTGTTAAATAGTTCGTTTCACCTTGAAGCTTGGTTCGCACATTTGCAACGGTTGCGATCGAATGCCACCGAAACGACCGTAACGACGAAAACACCGCAACAACCCTGTCCCTGACTCATGGATTGCGTCGCGAAGTTACCCTCTGCATTGCTTGCCATGCTGTGTACGGTGAAACGAACACTTGTCGAGGTGGCTTTGTCGTTACGGTCGTTTCGGCTTAATGCTAACGCAACCAACACAGAGGTATGAACCAGACTTAAGTTTCGACGGAGCCGACGCTACAAGTAGATAACACCAATCAGACAGCGTCAAAAGTGCATCATAATGGGGTTCGACATGTTTCTACACGCGTTCTATTATCGCCAAAGCAGTCGTAAATAAAAAATGCCCGACAGCTCATGCAAGCCAGACATATACTCGAACAGGGGCCCAATTGTGCTCTACCCCCAAGGCAGGATCCCATTGACAAGGTGGCTCTTGTCAGAAATATCTCATCCAAGGCTCAAGATGCTGCAACAAAGATTATCAATGAAGGGATTGAATGCATTACAAGCCAAAGAAAATCTACAACCACAAGTATGAGCTTGGGCTCCACTGTAGATGAGCTATGTAGAAAAGATCTCAAACGATGTGGTTCGGATAAAGAAAGCTGATATTTAATCTTAGACTCAGATACACATGAAAAGAAAGCTTTTGCTGCCATGACAAAAAGCTTGATTCCTGTAGAAGAAAAAATGAGGAAAGCAACTCAACAAGCAGCTATACAGATTCTCGACAAAAACAACCTGGCCACGCTTTGCACAACAATAAAAAAAAAAGAAAAAAAGAAGGAAGGACACCAGGAAGTCTTTTTCTCAGCGAAAACGCACCAACAAGAAATACATTTTCGGGCAATTCTGTCAGAAAGGGGAACTTGACAAGTGTATCTTTCTAAATTTTTGGCAAGAAACTTATCGCTAGTAAAGTATAAGGATCTTTATAGTATCAAAAATTCAGAAGACCTCAATATATATCTACAAGAAAATGGAGCGGATATCACCTCAGCATTCTCGACTGATATCCAAGACATGTATTACTCCATACCGCACGTAAACATCATGGAAATTCTCTGAGACACCATTGAGGAACAAGGCGACATTTCTTTTCAGAATGCGACTGGAGCAAATTAGGACTCCTTTTTAGAGCTGTTAAGTGTATATTTGACTGCGACTGTTGTAACATATTAAGATAAAAATATGTACAAAAAATGCGGTGTAGGCATTGAACCTAGGGTAGCACCTCAATTATGTGACCTGTACGTGGCAGCATTCGACAGAATAATCCAAAATAACCTAAATGACAGAAGGATCGAAGGTATCCTAAGGTGCGTGGACGATTTCTTGGTACTCTATGCCGCAGATATAGGTGACCAGAAAGAAGTATACAGAAAAAATACTGTGAGATGTTTTCAAGACAGTTGCCCGGATCTGGTGTTTACGCATGAATCACCCGTAAAGAATTCATAATGTCCCTAGATGTTGCGATGTAATTTAAACAAGAACACGTTTGCTGGAAATAGGAACCCCGGTCAACAAAGTTTTTTTTAATTTTTTTATGACATACTGCGGACCTAAATGGTCCAAGCAGGAGTGAATACAGATCATAAAATACACGACAAAAAACAGTCTTCAACAAAAAGATATCAAAAAAGGCCACTAGGTTAAAATATACAGTAAATAACAAATGCAAAATACAGGACAAGAAGCCTCGAAGAGCAAGATACACATTACTAGTAAAAACCTATACGGTCATGAGGTAGGAAGAAGGAAGTGACTCAGTGGGCAGAGAATTCCAGTCATTGATTGTTCTTGGAAAAAAAGGAAAATTTGAAAAGATTGGTGCGAGCAAAGTACGGAGTCAGTGAATGTGGTTGGTGATGTCTGGTCTGTCTCGTAGCAATGGGTTTTAGATATGCATGGCGATTAATAGATAGCTTATCATTTGCAAGAAGAGACAGGAACTTTAGCCTTGCTATTTGCCTTCGTTCCTGCAACAATTCAATTTTGTTTATCTGCATTAGAGAGGAGGGAGAATCTGATCGCTTGAACTTATCGTAAATGAATCTGACTGCCCGTCTTTGAACCCTTTCCAATTCATTTATGTCTTTTTTGGTAAAGGGATCCCATACAACGCTGGCGTATTCCAGTTTAGGTCTCACAAGCGTGTTGAACGCTAACAATTTTACGTTAGGGGGTGTATTTTTCAACTTGTGTCTAATGAGGCCTAGCTTTCTAAAAGCAGCAGATGTAATGTTGTCGATGTGTTTTGACCAGCCCAAATGCCCTATCAATTGTCAGCCCTAGATACTTGTAATGATCTACCTCAGAGACGTTATAATCTTTTATTTTGTACTGAAAGGAGAGGTACTTCTTTTTAATAATAATAAAATAATATTAAACTTTATTTCCATTTAAAGAAATGGTGGAGCACAAGGGAAAAGCTTCAACAAGAAGCTTGACTGGCCCTCAGCCCCATCGGCAGCCATTGAACAAACACTTTTCGTGCAATGAAAAAACAAAAACAAAAACCAAAAAACAATCATGTACGGAAATTTATACATTATCAAATTGGATAACAGAAACAAGACACAGAACGCTTAAATATGCAAAAATATGTTACGCAACTCTTTAGGAGATATTGTTTCTATATTTCTATTTTCTTCCTCAAAGTTGTTTAGAAGCTTTGGAATTAAATACCGAAGCATTTGCTGCCCATAATTTGACCTGCATGTGGGAACCTTCCAATATTCATTATAGCGGGTCAAGTAAACCGTATTATTTTTTTCTAATCTAACTATCTCGTTTAAAAGAACACTTTCTTTTTTATTTCATTCTTAATGGTGAGTAGAAGTCTATATCCAGATAGCTTATGAATTTTTAATATTTGCAGATTACTAAACATATTCTCAGTGTGACAGTCATAAGGCGCGTTGAAGATGTTTGTGATTCTAAGAAAGACAGTTTTCTCGAGATTCAATTTCATTTTCCATTGGTTGCACCAGTCTTGTATAGAGTTTAAGCTTGAGTTAAGTGCGAGTTGGTCATTACTACACAAAACATCTTTGAACAATACACAATCGTCCGCAAATAAACGAATGCTCACTCCTGGGTCCACAACAGAAACAATATCATTGACGTATATCAAGAACAATAGTGGCCCAAGGACACTTCCCTGGGGTACACCGGAAGTCACATCAAGCATCTCTGAGCAACCAGAACCAACCTCGACATACTGTCTACGACCATGTAGATAGGATCCGATCCATTTCACAATGGCTGAGTCAAGAACAATACTTTCCAATTTAAAAAGCAGTTTACCATGTGGCACTCTGTCAAATGCCTTGCTGAAGTCTATGAATACGGCATCTATCTGACCAGATTTATCCAAAGTGGAGGCAAATTCGTGCACCGTGGTAACTAGCTGTGTCACTGTTGAATAGCCCTTTCGAAATCCATGTTGAAACTCGGTTATTAAGTTATACTTATCGAGGAAGTCAGTTACCATATTTTAAATTATATGTTCTAATAACTTACACGATGTACACGTAAGCGAGATTGGCCTGTAGTTGCTCAGAGATAAGTGGTCTCCTTTTTTAAACACCGGCACAACACGTGCTAAGAGCCAATCATTCGGCAGAACTCCCGATAAAAATGACGTGCGGAATATCACTGTTAAGAAGTGTGTTAAGGGTTCCGCGAAACGACGCAGAAAGGCATTGGGTATCTTATCAGGCCCAGGTGACTTTTTCGTTTTCAAGTTCAATAACATGGAAAATACGCCTGCAAGCGATATGCAATCAGCATTCAGGTAGGACGACTCATGATTATCACACTCGTACGTTTCAGCGTCAGAAAAAACTGACTGGAAATATCCATTAAAATGACGAGCGATCACTATGGTGTCATCTATCACTGTACTGTCAACACATATTTGGTCGATGGGTTTTCTTTTGTTGCTTAGGTAGCTCCAAAACCTCTGAGGGTCGTTTTTAATAAAATTAGGCAGAGTATTAGAAAAATAATAATCACGAGACTGTTGAACGTGCCGTCCTAGCTCGTCCTGCATGTCCTGAAGGCGACCGTTGTTTTTACGTTTAGTTTTTTTAAGGCGTTTAATCCTTCGCTTTAAGTGAATTATTTTCCGATTCACCCAGGGGTTAGCCCTATTAACACGCTTTTTCTTACTGGGGACAAAGTTATCCAAACAGTAGTTGCAAATAACCTTAAATTTGTTCCATAAAACTTGCACGTCTGAGTCGTTAAAACTATCAAGTGCCAAATCCAGATAGTCCAGAATACACTCATCATTGGCCTTTGAGAAGTCTTTAATTTTCTTAACTACACTTTTCCGTTCAGGTGACTCTTTCGCTAAAGTACGGGCTCAGTTTCACCAGTGAAAGTCCTGCAGATGATAGCTTACAGTTTTTAGATCTTAAGATTTTATTTCAAAATTCTCATGTCTGTTGGTTTTATTGCTCTAGGGCTAAGAAGAGGGTGTTACCATTTGATTTTAATCACTCGAAAGTAATTAAGAGGGGCATTGCCTCTACATGCCTGAGGGCTGCCTTAATGAAATCTTGCCCACATAAGATAGAAGACAGCTTTAGGTTGCAGGTATTGAAGCTAGAGGAAGGAGGCTTTCCACCTACGCTTCTTGTGGGGGTAGCAGAAGGCCTGATTAAGAAACTTCGGGGAGGATGTGGTGTGGTAGGAGAGAAGCCAAGGCGTAGGCCAGTTGCAATACCTTACGTCCATAAAGTGAGCCACAATATAAAGAAAGTGGGGCAAAAACATGGGGTTCCCGTTTTACTCTCAGCTCCTCAAAAACTTGGCAGATAGTGTGGAAAAGTTGGCCGAGGGGAGACACGCGTCGATGGCTGTCAGGAGAAACATAAGACTAGGTATGTCGAGTGTAGCGAGGGCGTGGTTTATCATGTGGCAAAGTATACATAGGCCAATCGGGACGTTGTATAAATGATAGGCTCAGGGAGCATGCACTGTCAGTTCGATCGTCCCCTCGGGAAATCTGGCTGTACACTGTGACAGATGTGGGTGTGTCCCGAGGTTTGACAACACCACTATCTTGGCCCGAAACCAAAATAAAATGACAAGGGAGATATCCGAAGCGTTTTTTTTTATATCCGAGTGCGTTGAAGGAACGTGTGTCAGCACTCCATCTATAGCCCTGTTTGGCTCTGAGGTGGCATTTTTAAAATAATTCGTTAAGTAGATAGTGGACAGACGTACTCTGATTGGGTGATTTTGCATTTCTGTAGTACATGTCGGTATTTCACGGTGCCTATATATGTGTGTTTTCCGAGAATAAACTGCAGTTGCAAGTAGCGCTCTGTGTTGTTCGTTCCTTTTGCTTGTCCGTTGTTTTTAGCGCTTTTACCCTCAACAATAGTAGTTTCTGCAGCCAATTTTTTTCCGTTTCCTTCATTTATGCATTGAAATGAGAAATAATGTAAATGACCGGATTTTGTAACCATTACAGCGCGTTTGACAATGCGCGGAGCATTACACGCGGCAGAATATAACAAAAACTAAAAATATGTTTTCTCGGAGCAAAGTGGCGGAGCAGAGGGCAGACGTTTTTCGACTTTTTCCTTCTTTATCACGCGGAAAAACGCATTTAGCATTTACTTTATTATTATTTGTTTTTGTGCGTGATTTTCTCGACACAGCCTTTCCTCGTGGAACATATGGATGGATGATGGATGGATGGATAAATGAATACGGCTGAGCCCTTTGGATCGCGCGGTAGCTTACGCCACCTAGCCATTTTGTCTCACCACTTAAGCTTAGAATATTTAAATGTGAAAACTATATTCACTCCGCACTGAAAAAAAAGTGAAGCTATAAAACCCCCTTACCATCAGTTAATGAGAAAATACCTAGTTTTCTCGTGCTTTCTGCCACCATTCACTTAATCTTTGCTTGGTAATCTCTACTGTCTTGAAATCCACTTTTCCTTCGCTGTCTCTAAAACCCAATGACTTCATTAAATCTATGTTGTCTTCGGTAGGCATAGGGTGAAGCCCTTTACAGTAGAGTATCAAGTGCTCAGCCGTCTCGTCCACCTCTCCACAAGCCGCGCACACTGTATCCATTTCCTGGTACTTCGCTCTGTATTACGACACACTCCACAGCGCACTATAGCAAACAACACTCACTCCAGACACACGAAAAATAAAGCAAAATTCAGACAAACCGCGCTGACTTACAACTCTTTTTATATAACTTTGTCTTCTTCAACCTCTAGCAACACAGTATTTCCCAAATCACGAGCTGCGATCTCCTAGATGCCTAAGATTTTTTTCTCTTTTTCTGTCAGGTGTAAAGAAGGTGTACTAATACAGTTGTTAGAATTCCTGGCGATATGTTCTGCATCGATAATTTATCGAGTTAACTGAATACTGTTCCTACCTAAAATTGTACAGGATGGCAGGTGAACGACGCATCCACAATCAAGGCAGTGTATGCCTAGATGCTCTGAGTTGGCTCTGGTGCTGTTGGTTTTGTGTTCCTGGAGCCTATCGTTAAGGCATCGTCCGGTCTGACCAATGCACACTTCCCCGCACGAAAGGGGAAATGAGTACACCACTCCATCGCCACACTCAACGAACCTGTTCTGATGGTTTTTGGTGCAGCAGACTGTTCGGTGGGAATCAAGCGAGTTCACTTGTTTACACAAGTTGCCAAGCTTATTGGGTGCTTTTCGTGTGTCTGGAGTGCGTGTTGTTTGCTATAGTGCGCTGCGGAGTGTGTCGTAATGTGCAACCAACTCGCCCAAGCTGCTACGTTCGCTCTGTATGTTCTGGTTCGCCAAACACCTCTCCTTGCCTCAAACAACAATGAGCTTCCCATAGAATTGTCATAAATGCTTTCTTTGGCAATAACTGCTTTGTTTAATCTATAGCTTTCCAGAGCCGTCTTTGTCTGCATTCCCTCTAGCCACCGATCTCTTTCTGTGGCCTTAACTTTCTTCTTAACTGAGACCTGCTCTTCCGTAACCCCACTATAGCCTAAAAACTTTCCTCTTAATTTCCTAGTGCGCTGTCTCCACTTTGTGTCCATACTCCTCATGAATAAAAAGCTGAAAACCTTTCGTGCCCATTGCTCCCCATCCATTTGCCTCAACCGATCCTCAAATTCTATCTTGCTCACAGCTTCCCTGCCCTCAAATGACGCCCATCCCATGTCTCCTTGCACTCCCTGGTTTGGCGTTTTGCCATGTGCCCCCAAGTTAGCCTACCTACTCCGCGCTGTTTTATTTCTAGTCTTGCATGCACTTCGGATTTCATGCATAGCACTGCGTTTCCAAAAGTCAAGCCAGGCACCATGACCCCTTTCCAAATCTTTCTCACCACCTCATACCTGTTGTAATTCCAAAGTGATATATTTTTCATTACAGCTGCCTTTCTGTTGCCCTTACCTAATATATATTTTTCATGCTTACTGAGATATTCTGTACCATCACATATCCATACTCCTAGATACTTGTATTTACTTGCTCTCTCCACTGTAATATTCTGTATCTTCAGCCTCTCAACTTCATCATTGTTAAAAATCATGACTGCTGATTTTTCACTACTGAATTCTAAACCTAATTCCTCCCCTTCCCTACCACAGATGCTCACTAATTCCTGCAAATCTATCCTGTTGTTAGCCATTAGTACGATATCACCCGCATACATCAATCCCGGTAAGGATTGCTGAATTTTTTAGCCTAGCTTACTGTACGAAAGGTCGAATCCAAGCCAACTCTTCTCTAGTCTATCCTCCAATCCTCTCAGATACAACATAAACAGCAAAGGTGATAACGGGCACCCCTGCTTAAGGCCTCGTCCTATCTCTTTTTCCCCGTTGCCTTTCCTTCCCATGTTATAATCACCTTATTATCTTTGTAAATGTTCCCTAATATTGCTGTTAGTCCTTCATCTAGGTTTAAGCTCTCCACTATGTCCCACAGATTCCTTTGGTTCACATTGCCATAGGCACCCTTGATATCCAGAAACGCCAGCCAGAGCTGTCTGTTTTCTTTTGCGCTATTTGTATACACTGTGTTAGAGAAAACTTATTGTCCTCCAACCTTCTTTGTTTCCGAATCCCGTTTTGTAACTCGCCCAGTATGCCCTCGCAATCTACCCATTCCTCCAGTCTGTTTTTTATAATCTGCATTACCAACCTGTAAATAACTGGTGTCACGGTTAAGGAACGATAATTCCTAATATCAGACTTATCTCCCTTTCCTTTATATATCATACTCATCCTACTAAGCCTCCATTCATCTGGAATATTTCCTTTTGTTATCATAGTGCTCACTACCTCCCTTAGTTTTGCCTTAGATTTAGGGTCAAATTCTTCACCAGCTTGATTGGGATACCATCTTTGCCTGTTGACGTGCCACTCGGGACTCTTCGCTCCGCCTTTTCCCATTCTCTTTGTCCAAAATCCGCGATGTCACAAGCTGGACTGCTACTTCCATCGGTTCTCCTATCTTCCACATGTACCCGTTCCCGAAATTTCTCCTCCATCACTGCTCCTATATATCGTATCGCATCATCTCCCTCTAATTGATCTCCCTGATGCGAGAGTATGAACCTCTGTCTAGCTTGCGTCGTTCCACCGAGTGAGTTCAAGTGCTCCCAAAACTTCTTGGCTGCGTTTCTATTTTTCTTGCTGACATTACTCATCCATTCTACACCCTTTCTCTGACTTTTCGCAGTGATCAAACTGGATGCCTCACGGCGACATGTTATAAAAGTGTCCCATCTTCTTTTTAGTTCCGTTTCTGACTCCCGACTACGCTTGGAATGCCTGTGTTCTCTAGAGGCTTCCTGTCGTTTTTTTATCGCTTGCTTCACTTCTTTGTCCCACCAGCTTTTTGGTCTATGTCCTTGCTTCCCCTTTCGTTTACTCTGAACTTTGTCTAGTTCCAGAACAAAAAGCCTAGTTAGGCTCTCATAGGTCCAATCTGTATACCGTTGCCCTGAAACTGCTTCCTCTATTCTTTCAGCAACTATTTCCAACTCTTTGTCGATGCAGAAAGTGTGCTTTGAATTATGTTGTGTAGGTTCAGCATTTATTTCCCCGGCAAAATTCAGCTTAATACGTTTGTGATCACTACCAAGACTTTTGGAACCTTCTTCATCTATTTTCATTACTTGTAACTTACCCTATGTTTTGTGTGACATGAGTACGTAATCTATAGTTGAATGTAGATTGCCAGTTTCCCACGTTATGTGCCCGTCACACTTCTGACTGGTATTACATAAAACTAAGTCATGGAGGAGGCAAGCGACAGCGCCACCTCGCGGATACACCTAACGGTGGACTGTTCAAAGGCCGACTTAGCGCTTTCCACTTTTGCCCCTTGACTTGACTCCCCCTCGCAGCTTAAAAGAGGATTATTTCCCGTGCAGAAAACCGACGTTGTACGTCGGTCTTTAAGAGGGACAAAACGTAGCAAGAAAAAGGAAAATAGTTGGATGATAATTAGCCCTTATTGCTCAAACTAAAGGCTCTCATGAGTGACGAACGGCAGGGGATACTATGTCACGGCTATGAACTGCACTTTAACCTTGTCGAGTATAGTGGCAAGAACTACACTGCTTGCTGCAAACACTGCAAAAATGTATGCGCAGCAGGGAGGTACTCTTCCTCCGATTTTCGCAAGGACCTCGGGGTGAGTTTCGACTTGCATTGCTGGACACTTCCGCTAGGCATGGAGACGGAACGATGGAAGGTTGAAACATAGCACTCTCCAGTCTCAGCGACTTTCCCACCATTAGGAAAGTATTTTTACGCCCGAATACTGTAGTGCATTCCAGCGCACCCGTTGAACGCTTCTTTAGCGAGGAAAAGGATGTGCATCGAAAGGGAAAAGTTAAGCAATGATAAATTTGAAAGCAGTTGCTGCTGCGTTACATAAACTAAATAAGTATTTTTTTTAAAATTTATTTTGTTCATCTTGTATCGAACCAGCAAACGCTCGATTCAACAAAGATGTGCGACAGTAATAATATAAATCTCAAAATATAAAATGAGAGTTTTCTGAGAGCTCCAAAGAAATATAAATCGTAGTCTTTGTGTGTTCTCATCAATGTCGTTATAAATAAATTAAAAAAATTTAAAGTATTTTGAAAGTAACGGAGTTACTAGGACGAAGTAGCTGTAACTGTAGCCCATTACTTTTATTTTTAATTAATTATAACTGTCACTTAAATACATTATTGACAAACTATCTGTGACAGCAACTAATTACTTTTTAAAAGTATCTTTCCCAAGACTGCCGGAAACATTACTAGGCACACTTTTCGTCAGCCAGAACCGTGGAGCCGTAATGGCGTCGGCGGCTCCACCATCTTGTGAAATCATTGCCTCTATAAAATGTCGAAACAATTTCACACACCTGCTGGACTTGCTTTGAAATGTAGCACCGCCATATTTCTGTATGCGTGGAGGATCTTCTTCTTTGACATCCATAAACATCCATAAACGATAAGTACTTAAAACGTTTTCTAAGCTTTCGTCCCAGATTGCTGAGAACCAGCCACATGTACACTTCCAAGGACGAAGGTGGACGCTCTGACAAAAAAGAGACTGAACACGAATCAAGACCTGCAGACGGAAGTAGTACTGAAATAAGAGTCAAAACGAAGGTGAGCTGGTGAACAATCATAATTAAAAAATCAAACAAAATACAAATCTCTGTAACGCGAAATTAGAATACAGCCTTTGAGGAGGAGAAGAGGAGGGTACGGAGGGAGGGTATGCCCCTCCTCCTGCGTTCCCTCTTCTCCTCTCCTTCTCTCCTCTTCTTCTCCTCCCCCTCCTCTGCTCCTCTGTTCCTCCTTTCCTTCTCTCCTCCTCATATCCTCCTCCTCCTCCTCCTCATCCTCCTCCGCTCCTCTTCCCCTCCTCCTCCTCTTCCATCCTCCTCTTCCCCTCCTCCTCCTTTCCTTGACACACCACCGTCTCAAAACCAGCACAGAATGTAGCGGTCATTTACTTCCACAACAGTCATCTTCCTTGTCAACTTCCATCCAAATTACACAACTTGAACAGTAGGCTTACTCACTACACTAAGAAAGCCCCGAGCACACGAACTGAGTCTTCTTTTTTGTCGTCTTTTTCTTTGTCGTTTGCCTTCTTGTCGTATTCAAATTAATACATGTCCTAACGGCAGGCACACACAAACCACCAAAGAAACCATTAGCATCAAACACAGGTCTAAAGCAAATTTTCAAATGTCAATTGCTCATGAAAGAAAAACATTCCGAAAATATTATAGTGACAACCTACTTCAGACTAAACAGGCAAAACGTTTTGGTGTCTCCGTCCAAAGTCAAATAGAGCATGCTTATACAATTTTCGCCGCTCATGATCTTAATCGTTTCATTATCAATTTTTTAGACATATCTTTTTCGCCAAGGACTGTCGTGTGCTTCCAATCTGGGCAACATTTTCTACATTTAGTCAGGTGTTTTACACTTTCGTAACGGGCAGAAGAAGAATTAACCGCTCTATCGTGCTCCAATATTCGGTCGTTCAGGCAGCGGCCAGTATGATCCACGTACGAGAACCCACAAACCATTGGTATCTCGTAAACTACTGCCATCTCACAAGTGGTTGCCGAATCTTTTGTGTGTTTTTTGGGCAACTTTGCTCACCATCCGAAAAAGAAGTTAGCTTACTTAATTTGAAATCATTTTTATAACTCGTGCAACATGACGTTCTTGACGTTCTGACAATGCCTTCAGGTTGTGTGAGACACCATGAAAGAATGTCCCGCATACACACTTATCACATTCCTTCCTAGGCTCTGTGGTTTTGCGTAAACTTACCAGAACATCTTGCAAAATACCTAATCGAACGCTCACATTATACCCTGTGGCACCAAACCTTGATATTTGAAACGGTAGGCTTTGTTGCTCATGGTGGGTACAGGACTTATTTAAGAAACTTTCGAGGAGAGAACATACTACCCCTCTTTTGACAGCTTTCAGGTGGCAACTGTAGAAGGGCAGCAGAGGTGGGTGTTGAGAGCATACGACGGTGACCATGTTCCATTGGGCCTTCATGCTCACCATCATCGTGTCTTTATTCTCGTGCCCATCAACAATGGTCTGTAATGTGGCACAACGCAATAGACATGTAAAACGTGCTCGATTTCATGCGGGTAGTACAATGTAATCATTGCTCACCCGACTTACCTGTCAGAAAGACGCCTTCCTGTGGAGAAGGGGTTGTCCCGCGGCTTACCATGCGGCTGATCGCAATAAGAATCCTTTGCAACGGCGCCACGTTTCGCACACGAATAGGTGTGCGTGTGAAGCCGGAAGTGGAGGTCGCGGTCGCTGGAAACGCCCCCATGGTTGCCCAAGTTCGTCCAATAGCGTCCAAGGGTGCCCAGGTTCGTCCAAAGCGTCTTTTTGGTTTTGGTCATCGTTGGGAGGGTATTCCTCCAAACCAGAAGTCTCCCCCGGCTCCACCTCTGTTGGCGCCATGTTGCCTCAAAAAGCTCGCTATCTCCATGGCACAAACGAAGCTGAAGTAGTACCTGCATTGGTGGATGCATGCATATGACTGAACCCTTATATCGGGCGGTGGCTTGTTCCACCTAGCCAGTGTTTTTAATATCGACTGTTAACCTTTACCTATTATATTTCGCTATCTAATTTCTAACTCCACCCTACCATGGAGGTGTTAAAAAATTGCCCCGCTGAGGCATTGTAGTTTTTGTTTGACATTTCGATATCAGTAAGCTTTCGAAGAAGCATCAGCGAAATACGAAATTGGTTGTATTTGGTAGCTCAAGATAGAAGGTGATTGACTGAACTCGGGTTATTTATGTCGACACTTACGCTGATCGGTCCTTCTATTAAATATTACCAACATAAAGAAACCAACTATTTATTATTTCCCACTCGTAGTCGTAAGGCTATGAGCCTTACGACTACGAGCTGCCAGCTGCAAGATTGACCTGCTTCCCCGAGGAGCATCTTCAATTGAGCAATCGAAGATTACAAAGAGGGTTCCGTGTTTTCGGTAAATACCAGTAAACTAAAATTTAACCACCGCAAAGGTTCCATCAAAATAGAGGAAAGCCGAAAGAAAACCTTAATTGGACATTTTCTTGAATAAGAACAAGTCACGCAGCCTTGATAGCGTTGACAAAAAGACCAGGCACCAGAGAATGTGTCTGGCACAGACCCCCACATGGTACGACGTCGCTCTGCTCTCGCCGAGGCATTTTGAAGGGCGTAACGCCTACAGAGCAGCTGGGCTCGCCACTCAGTTGTCGTAGTATTGGACTGCCACAGCACTGACACAGGGTCGTGTTCTGTGGGGGCGTCTTTCTTATGTCCTTTCTCGCTTTTAAAGCACGAAATGCTTTTTAACGCTACCCCCAATCCCAAAATTTTGTCCGTCCGTTTGTTCGTGCATTTCCCACTAAATTTCGCGGGGAAATTGATATCACAAGACCTATACACGAATTAGGTTTCTCAGCTCAATGTAGCGGACAGATTTATGTCCCATGATCTGACGTCACGGGACATCCAAACCAATTCACTTTCCCCGCCAAATTTATCGGAAAAATTGACGTCATGCACATTCACCAATTTGATTTTCCGCTAAATTTGACGGGAAAGTGGCGTAACGTGAAGTCACCTGACGCCACGTGTTCTATACACCTTGAGGAAATCGACGGCACGCGATCGATATGTGAACTTAGTTTCCCCGCTAAATTTAGGGGCAAAGTTCACCTCTTGTGGCCGAAACATCAATTCAGTTTCCCCGCTAAATTTAGCCGAAAATTGACGTGACGCGACCTATACACTGATTTAGTCACCCGCTACATTTTGCGGGAAAATTTACGCCTTGTGACCTGTACACTAGTCCAGTTTCCCCGTTAAATTTAGCGGAAGAAATCCACGTAACATGATCTGACGTCAATGACCTATACAACTATTCAGTGGTATAGGTCACGTGAAAAAGCAATAATGCATTACATGCACTATGAATTTATAGGTAAAGGTCGCTGCGAAGTTTTTATTGTTTGTATTGTTAAACCTTTTATTTGTTTTAATGTTTTATTTATTTAATGTTGTTTCTCGCTTTAGTTTCATTTTTTCTGAATTTATTATCACTATTTTAGGTGTTCATGACCGTGTACTGTTTTCTCTAACAAAAGCTCTGATCAGCACCGAGTTTTAATCAAATAACAAATGCACACATAAAAAAAAAAATTATTATATTTTCAAACACTGCACTCTAGTCATAAACAGAGAGTTTTACAATAGGGAGTTTCAATGACTCGAGTTCCTCGAGCACCATGGAATATCGTGCTACTCATGCGCATATGTTCTACGCAGGCGCGGTGCGACGCCCCAGTTTTGGGTAATCTAACCGTTCAGCTCCATGTTCTAAAACTCTCTGATGAAGGAACGAGTCGGGACCCAGAAAGCTCCGTCTCTCTTTCTATCTCTAACATCTCGCATCTCCACTATCGTTTGCTGACGGAAGGGCTCGAACGAAATATATGGGCAGAGATAGGAAGGAGGTCATCTGAGAAATCGGAAACGAGCTAGAACAAAGCGGCTGAAGGTTCAAACGTCAGTTGTGACGTCATATCTTGCGCAGTGTATCCGTTATGTGGCGGGCGTGAATGGAGGTCATAGGCTATCCTTGACGAATTATCCGACCGACGTCGGTGAGGCGAGGGCTGCCGTTGAGAAGGAGGCGGACGAGGCCCCTCCGCGTGTTGCTCACTAGGTCATGTCAACTCCGGAAGTTTTTACCTCGTCCGTCGGCTGTTAAAAATGGCCCAAAAGGACGACAGAAACACCGGGAGAGTAGCGGTATAAAATAAATGAATGCGGTACCCCCGAAGGCTGCGTTCTTGGGAAACAAAAAAAGCAAAAGTAAGTCGACTATTTGCGTGGTAACCTGATAGGATCTATTCAAATCACTGACATCGACACGGACGCGCCGAAGGTTGAACGTGTTTTCACAGTCGCGATGTTATATTCAGAACGGAAGGGAGGGTTCGTCGTTGAGTTTAGAGGAAGAATGCTGTATTAGGATTCCCTCAAAGGAAACAAAACTTGGCTCGTGAATGTGTCTTGCGATCTGGTGGTTTCAGTAGTCAAACCTATAACCTCGGAAGCTCAGCCCCGAAATACTACTGTGCAAGTGGCTACTATCCGAATAGCCTGGCTTTAGAAAAAAAAGAATTAGTCAAATCACGAATAACAGGCCCGAAAGTACCCATTGATGGCCATCACGAGAATTTGCAGAAATGTGGGAGGTGCGAATTTACGATGCTTAGAAGAGAACACTGGCACATTCGAGCGTTTTATAAGCCTCGGTGTTAATGCCAATGTTTTGTGAATATCACGCCGCCTTGATGTCTCTATGGCTGTGCTGTCCGAAAGCAGAATGATAAAATTGTTTTCATCCTCCAGGGGCCGTAATCCAGACGCGGCTAAAAGTTCGACGAGATATTCGGCGGCCGAGATTGGCGAACGCCGGATTTGACCTTGCCGCCGGCCAATGATAGCGGCCGGATTTCTCGCCAACTTTTTCACAACGTGTCCAGATTAGGGCCCCAGGTGTCGACTTCGGCAAGTACTACATCAATCTCGGGTCGTACATATAAATTGTTGGACTGTTTATACTTTCATGTGAAGTCATGACAGATACTTGGCACATTGTCAGGCTCGGAGGGAAGAAAGGGTAAGATATAGAGGAACTTAAGAACCCCCCCCCCCCCCCCCCGGGGGGGGGGGGGGGGGCAAAAATAAATAAATAGCTGTATTTTGTGCACTTTATGAAGATATTAAGGCGAATGTCCTAAATGTTTCAGCAACAGCACTAGTTCATATACAAAAGAACTGCGATAAAAGGGAGGGTAACCCAGTATATAGCCTTTATCGTTTACGATATTTCCCCACATAGTAAAGCGCTGTTCTCCTTTCATAGGAGCAATTGTTTCAAGCCCTGAGTCACTCAGTTTGACAGGGAGTAGGCAAGGAGTTTTCTACTCCCTGGACGTATTCGTGTTTCCCACGCGTCAAGAACAAGCTTCGTGAACCGATTGTTCTCACAAAAAAACTGCGTAGTGAAATATTCACCCCGTCTTCGGTGTGACACGATCCTTTGCTGAGAATATTCTGTAGTTCGAGAATGATTGAGAAACAGAATATTTGTAGTTTTCGAAATTTTATGTCAGAAAATTGTTTTTATGGCAGCGAATGTAGTATTGTGTACGCTTGTTTTTTAGTAAGTAAAATAAAAAGAAAAAAATAATAATTTATGTTTCCTCTTCTTGTTTTGTTCCTTCTCCAACCCTATTAAAACAAACCAACCAAATTAGACACTAATGTTTAGACAACGTAAGGTCGACATCCCTTTGATATACGGCGTCGCTGGTTTACGCTTTAAATAAGAAATTAAGCCTGTCCAGAACGACTGCTAACATGGGTTTTTAACGGGCATCATGCAGTAGTGATACATATCCGCACGCCGGTACGAGGCTCTTCTAGATTGAAACGGGCAGGGGTGGGGATTGAACCCAGGATCACTGGTTTCTACAGCGCGAGCTTTCATCCCTCCTGCTCTGAGCTGCCGTGCGCTAACACATACGGCCACCGATCCACGAATACTACCAAAAAATAAATAAAACACCACCAGATAAAAAAGATGGCTGCGGCACTGCAGATATCCTCAGCCACAGTAATCTTTAAGTGATTCTTTCAGTGAACGCGCCATTGATGTGTGCATGCAGATTCAAGAGGAACACGTTTAAAATAACCGAGGAAACGTTAACCACGCAAAGGCTTTGAAAGGCAGCCACAGTTTGGGACCAACTGTATCTTAGAGCAACGAAAATGTAATGTGGTATATTCATGAGTTTGTGTAACGTTTTCACTTTTCATCCTCGCTATCAAGTAATATACTTAGTTCCTTTTGGAGCAAGAAGTGAGAACTGTATTTAATTACTTTTTTTCACTAACATCTACATGCCTAATTTTTTTGTGTAGATATTACTATAAATATGAATTTGTATCACTGTAAAATATTTAATTGACATGTTTCATATTCAGGGCATTAAGAACAACGGGAAACTTGAGTCACTACCTTCCTTGCTTTCAAAATAAGTATTTTAGCTTCGCCAACACACCAAACTAAAATCTACACAAATATGTCAAGGTCAGCTGGAATACAGTCATGTTGCGTTTGTTGTGAGTTGTAGCTATGTCGATATACGTCTCGAAACTTTTTATATTTTTTTATTTAATATGTGATGCATATTAAAATTTACATTTAAACATACAATCCAAAAGAACGTCATGGCCTACAAAGCAACATTTTTTTCCCTTACCTGAAATGTTTTTGTATATTCTTTGTTTTAATTTCTTGATTTTATTAAACTGCCAGCTGTGAAGCCGAAGTAAGCCATTAGGAATTTTCTATACTAGAGTACTCTTGCATACTATTAAGCATACCAAGAAAAGCCCACGTCATTGCTATATTTGCAGCATTTGTGAGTAGACCGTTTCATTCGTCGATTCATTAATAAAAAAAGAAAAAAGAAGTTCCAACAGGGTCCGTGTGAAAGCGATGAGGCATAATCAATTTGTTGTGTTTCGTTTCTAAATGCGTTATCAAAATGTCTTTACGCAGCGTATTTGTGAATATAAATAAAGTAACGATCTAGTTTAAAATAAATAATTTCTTCCTAGTCAACATCTCCCTGGAACTTATATGTTTGCATAGTAGGGAGAGAGCTTTGGAACCGATAGCGATTTAAACTTTTGTTTGTATCTGAAGAAAGCTGGCGAAGTGAACAGCGTGAGTCGAACGTCGGGCTGTCATAATTACGTGATGCCAGTAGGGTCACTACTGGCTTCAACAATAGTCTATAAATGCGTCTTGCGCTGTTTTTGCCCTAGGGCCACCACAGCCTTTCAGCGTCAGAGGGCGCGGCGGCACTCCCTCGGGAGCAATGGCTAACCTTATCATATTCTACGTGCAAGTGGGCAGAAATTACTCCTTGCACTGTAAGCGTACCAACGACGTTTGCCTTTTTTGCTGCCGTGCCCTCGGACGTGTGTACTGTTGTTCCTTGAGTGTATTGCTGTAACTCGTGACCTGTTATCATGCGGGGATATCGAATCCAACCCAGGCCCGGATGATGATCATACACCTACGATGGAGGAAGTGGTCAAGGATAATATTTTGGCTAAACAGAAAGTGATCATAAATGAACTTGTTGGGATAAAAACTAGATGACAAACATTTGAGAACAAAGTTGACAAACTGGCCAAAAGGTTGAACAAATTAAGGTCACAGTCGAAGAAACAAAAGAGCTTAGGAGTCATATTGCTTGTTTCGAGATAAATGTTACGTCAGTACAAAGCGAAGTCATTGAATCCCAAAAAAGCTGGTCGACTTCGAAGACCGAAGCCGCCGCAACAATCTTATCGTTTTTGGTGTTCCCGAGGTTGCCGGTGAAACGGCAGATATACCTAAATCAAAGGTACTAGAAGGTATCTTGGCAGAAAAACTCGGAATTCGTACAAACTCTGTCGAACAATAGCATCGGGTTGGGCGAAAGACCAATAGGAGCCGGCCTGTTATTGTCAAGTTCTTCGACTACAATGAAAAGGTTAATCTTCTACAAAAAAAACGCGGACTTCTAAAAGGTGGCAAAATATCACTTGAGCAAGATTATTCATGGGTGACGCTTTTTTATTTATTTATTTTACAATAGTGCAGGCCAGTTCTCTGGCCCAAGCAGGAGGGGCAAAAATACAACATATGGGTGCACATGAAAAGACAAAAAAATACAAAAGAACACAAGACCACTGCTGCGGAATGAATTATCGAACTAAGTACCGTTCTAATGCCTGAATGAAATCGGCTGACTGAATAATGGTTTCTGGTAGCAATTTACAGTCCGAAATTGTAGGAGGAAAAAAACTGTGCTTAAAGGCATTTGTTTTTGCGAAGATGGGCTGTAGTACGTGATCCCTAGTGTGTCGTGTTTTTCTTGAACTTAATTGATTGAGATATGGGAGTGCATTTAAGCTTACTTTGGATGTCAGGATGCTGTAAAGAAATAAAATACGACTCATTTTCCGACGTGTATCGAGAGGTGGTATTTGGTTATCCCTCATAAGTTCAGTGGGCGAGTCCAATCTTTTGTATTTACTAAATATAAACCTAACTGCCTTTCTTTGTACAAGTTCAAGCTGGTGGATATCTTTTTTATTGTGGGGATCCCAAATGACTGCCGCATATTCGAGTTTTGACCTGATGAACGTATTGTATGCGAGGAGCTTAACACTACTGGGGACGTGTTTGAGCTTTCGCCTTAGAAAACACAGTTTAGCGAAAGCTTTAGAGCAAATATTTGAGATGTGTGTAGACCAAATTAAACAATTAGTAATAATAACACCTAAATATTTATAGCTAGTGACCTCAGGAATGGCAATGTTGTGAAGGTGATACTCAAATGAGCTTATATGTTTTTTTCGTGTAATTTTTAGAAGCACAGTTTTTTCAATATTCAAATCCATATCCCAAGCTTCACACCAGTGCACTATTTCGATAATAGATTCTTGAAGTGCATGATGATCGTCAGCAGTGTTGATGTCTTTAAAAACAATACAATCATCCGCGAACAATCTCATGGAAACAGACGGAGAAACCACTTCGGTTAGATCATTTAAATAAATAAGAAATAGCAATGGTCCCAACACACTTCCTTGGGGCACGCCGGAAGTGACAGATAGAACATTTGAAACATGGCCGTTAACATCAACGAATTGGGATCTATTTCTTAAGTAGGCACTTATCCAAAGAATAATGTAAGAGGGAAGTCCTATGCGTTCGAGCTTATAAAGCAGTTTTGCATGTGGCACCTTATCAAAGGCCTTACAGAAGTCTAAAAAAGAACATCCAATTGCCCTGAATCATCGAGTATCGCGAGAAATTCATGAACAGACGTAACGAGTTGCGTGACGGTGGACATTTCCTTCCTGAATCCATGCTGCTTAGGCGATAAGATACCCTTTTCGGATAAGAAGCTTTTAATATAACCGGCCACGACGTGTTCCAATAACTTGCAGCAACCACAAGTAATTGATATCGGCCTATAATTAGACACCAATAACTTATCTCCTTTCTTGTGAATCGGTACAACCCGAGCTCTATTCCAGTCATCTGGCACTTCTCCGGTAAGTAAGGAAACTTGAAAAATCTTAGTCGAAAATTCAGCTAATTGCAGTGCATAACGTTTTAAAAAGGCATTGGGTAGACCGTCTGGACCAGAACTCTTTTTTACTTTCAGTTTACGCAACATTGACAAGAAACCTTCGACTGAAATTACAGGAACCTCGAGAGAATTTATAGGAGGGGCTGGTGCCCCGTTGTCATCTTTTGGAATAAATACACTTTGGAAATATTGGTTAAACATTTTCGCTATTTCCTTACCCTCGGTCACAAAGTTCCCATCCACTTTAATTTTTGTTAACACTTCCTTATTTGATCCCGAGATAACGCCAAAATTTCTGTGGGTCGCTTTTAATGAACTCAGGAAGCGTGATATTAAAATAATGTGTTTTTGCTAAATTTACCTTAACCACGAGTTGTTGTTTAAGTTCCTCGAAGTACTCTGATGCAGTGTTATGTTGCCTTCTACGCCGCTTTAATTTACGCTTAATCTGAATAATTTCTCGGCTTATCCAGGGTTTTGGCGTTTATTACGTACTTTCCTCGAAGGGACAAAGTGTTCGATGGAAAACTTTATAGCTTCCTTAAAATGTTTCCACAAGCTCGAAACGCTTTGCTCGGAGTTAATATTTAACTTATCATCGAGGTAATCGATTATGTCGACATCATTAGCTCGTTCATAGTCTTTAACATTCACAACAGAACGATTCCGCGTACTTCCCACGTGTCTAGCAGTCCAACAAAAAGACAACAAACGATGATCTGAGATACCAGGTTCAACACTAAGCACTCCAGTGAGAAACATTTGACTAACAAAAAAGAGATCCAAAAGAGCATTTTCACGAGTGTGCTCACAAACAATTTGATCAAGGTTTAAAGCCAGCATAATGTCTAAGATTCTATCACTGCAATTGGACATTCCATAGGCCAGTTGATTCCAATCGATAGCTGACAAATTAAAATCGCCTGTTACAATAACATTGTGCGCATCCTGGGCTAGAAGATGATCGTATAAGTTATCAAGAAACAAGTCGGCCGCATTTGGAGGCCTATAAACAGTACAAAGTAAAACAGTGAAACCCTACAATGATGTATTCAAAAACAAACTTTCATGGCCGTCAATCTGATCAAGTAAGGTTACATTGATATGGAACATTGCGATAACTGCTACGCCTCCACCGCGCGAACCACGATCACGCCTAAATAGTTGACAACCCGGTGGAATTATTTCATCGTCACGGATTTCGTCGTGAAGCCAAGTTTCTGTTAAAACAACTAAGTGGGGATCATATGAAAGAAGCAACAGTTCAAGACTATCAGTTTTATTTACAATGCTTCTGGCATTCAATGAAAGCACACGTAACTGATGCGACGGGGACTGTAACTGCTAGGTGGTAAACGGTGTGCTACTCCCCGCCTGCACTGGGATGTGTTCATTAAAAGCGTCGTCCCTGCTCGTCACTTCTACTGAGTTGTCTTTATTATAGAGTGTCATTCCCACTCGCCGCCTGTACTCGGAATGCGTGCGTTAGAAGCGTCGTCCCATACGTAGTACGCATCGTTAATGCGGAGTTTATCGTTTACCAGAGAAACCTTCATACCGTGATCTTATCGGTTTTAGCGGTCCGCCAAAGTTCTTTTCGTTTTCGGAGTGTTTCTGGAGAATAGTCGTTCTGAATAAAAATACGTGTTCCCTTCAGTTTCCCACTATTCCGCAGAACTGCTTGTTTTTCATGATAGTCTTGGAAATAAAGTATGACCGGCCGATCTTTAGCAGGCCTCCCCAGCCGATGAATTCTTGCCACGGAAGAACAACTTACACCCAGTTTATCTAGGAACACTTCTTTGATCACATTATGACGCAGCACCACCTCCGTTTCCTCAGGAGACTCTTTAATTTCAAAAACAACCAAATTAGCTCTCCTTCCACGGTCCTCCAGCGCGACTAACTTTAGGCTCTGCAATCTCATGGCCTCCTGCATCCTCATGACGCATTGATTGAAGTTATCCACGGTCTCAGTTTTCTCGGACATTTCTTTAAGATTGCTCTCAAGCTGATTTATCCGCACACCAATATTGCTCACAGTTGACTCTGTCACTTCTAGCCTTTTCTTAACTTCGGCCAAATCATTCCGTATGGCTTTTTGACCTTCTAAAAGTGATTCGAACATTTCTTCAACTTTTGGGCCCGGGTTTTCTTCTACGTCCCCGCATAGTAATAATTTGCACACATGGAAACAATCAGAATGCAATGACTAGCAAAGTACGTGGGCAGGGCACAACAACAAAGCATTTATCATCACTTCTACACGAGGATGCGCAACTAACCTGTAACAGTTCGAGAGGACACATGATGAGTGCTCTGTTCCCTGCGCTTTCGCCGTGCCCACTGAAGATGGTCGTGTGAGGCGATGGTCTTATAGGGGTCCAGGCTGATGGCGTCCCACCTCCGGTGATCACGTGGTAGTCCAGGAAGGATTCGATGAAATGGCTGTTGTCAGCATGACTGCAGCAGCTCGATGACGTTAGGTGATGTGCAGGGTAAGCAAACTGTGGTCGCGAAGCCGATGCACCGGCAAAAGCTAGCAGCAGGGTCTGTAACAGTTCGAGAGGACTGTTACTCCCACTTCAAAATCGCAAACAGCTGTGGGAAAGTAGCAAACGAAATCGTGATAACAGGGAAACTGTTCTTCTGATACATGATCAAATAAGAATAGGAAACGAAATTTTCGAATGAGATGACAGCAATACACAAATATGCAAAAAAAAAGAGATCAGCCAACTAAATAAAGGAATCTAAAATGACGCCAATCACCTTTAAGCAAGCACCCTAGGCGATCATTGAAGATCTTAAGTCATAATGCTCGGAGGATCGTGAATAAAGTAGATGACCTGGAACTTATCTTGCTAACGCATGATTCCTATGTTGTTATTACCGAAACGTGGCTACACAGTGGTACTGGTGACAGCGATATGCGAAATTATCTCCCTTTCATAGAGCATTATTAGAAAAGATAGAGGATCAAGGGGCGGTTGCGTTGCAGTTATTTTTAAAGATTTGGTACAATAGGCGCCATTGAATGGTGTTATCAGTGGCGAGGTATTATGGTGTAGCTTGACATTCCACGGAAACATTTTTACTTTAGGTGCCGTTTACTGGCAACCAAATACCTCGCTAAAACTTTCAGATAATTTATATGATTACATGGCACTGCACTTTACCGATAAAACTGAGGTTATTTTAATGGGAGACTTCAACCTACCTAATATTGTTTGGGCATCCGGTAAAGAAGGTAGAACAGATGTCGCATCCTCTGAACTTCTGTTAGATATCTCTCTTTGTTTTAATATGCAACAGCTAGTGAACGCCTCAACCAGAGTATCAGAAACAAGCCAAGCAACGTTAGATCTGCTTTTTGTTAGCAATGAGGTCTCTCATCAAAAAATGCTGGTATTCACTATCCAACTTTATAAATCGCCGTCCCAAAACACTCGTCCGGGAAATGGGGTTCTAGACTTTTAAAACGTGAATGATGTGTCCGTTACCTACAACCTAGAATGGTATTTTGATGATTTTAGTCAACTTTCTGACGTCAGTGAGCTATGGGGAAAATTTAAGAATATTATATCCCACTTTGTATATCATTTTGTCCCATCAAGAAACGTGAGAGCAAAGAGGGCCCATCTTTGGATTACAATGGAAATCCTACAACTAAACGAAAACTAAAACGCCGAAGGAAAAGTCGAGTGAAAACTTCCTTGGAGATAGCCGATTTAAGGGGAAAGTTAAAGAATCTTATCATAAAAGCTAGAGAAAGCTATTGTGGTAACGCACTCTCACGGTTCCTAAAAGAATGCCCACAAAAATGTTGGCACTTCTTTTCATTACCTAAGGAGGTGACTTCCCAAATTACACTCAATAATAAAGCTATTTCTTCGAATTGCAGCATTTAACAAATACTCTCAGTCCGTTTTTTTTTTGCGTCACGCGACCCATCGGAAGACTCTGCCTATGTTTCTTATCAGTCAGAAATGCCGGATCTTGTTCTGTCGGAGAGTGGTATCTTTAACTTGTTTTTGAACATGAACGATAAAAAGGCATCTGGCCAAGACGATATTCCTAATGCGTTTCTAAGACGATACGCAGAGTTGGTGTCCCGGTACTTATTTGATAATTTTTCAAGCTTCTCTTCGGCAGGGCAAGTTACCGGCAGATTGGTTATGTGGGAAAGTTGTGCCAATTGACAAGTCTGGGAACAAGATGGCAGCTCAAAATTATCGTCCTATATACTTTAACAGCGAAATGTAAACTCCTAGAACATATATGGAAACACATTATTCACTACTTGGAAGAGAACAACTTACTGTATAATCATCAGCACGGGTTTAGGCAGGGTCTATCAATGGTCACGCGGCTACTTAAATGTATGCATGAGTTTGCGTTTGTTATTAATGAACGTGGTTATGTTGATGTAATATGCGTGGATTTTTCAAAGGCCTTTGACCATGTTCCGCGTGACAAATTGCTTGAAAAGTTACTTAAATTAGGACTGAATCGGAGTTTGTTAATATCGATACGTTCATATTTAAGTGACCGAACGCAGTATGCACGTTATAACAATGTATGCTCTCCCCCATTTGCAGTTTATTCAGGAGTACCCCAAGGTTCGGTTTTAGGACCAATCTTATTTTTAGTTTATATTAATAAACATGGATTCGAATCTGCCTTCTTCTGTATATGTTAAACTTTTCGCGGATGACTGTATGATCTTTTCGAAAATTACTGCAGTTCGCGATCAAGAGTTACTAAATGCGTTCGTTGATTATGTTTGGTTTGGTTTGGATGAATTTAAGTATTGGCAGCAGCGACGGCCAACTGTGCACTTGCCCTAACGCTGAACTATGTACTCGCAGATATCCCGTGCTGTGGCATCGCCTGTCCCACCGGACGACGAGCAGGACCTCTGCATCATCTTGGAAGCCCACTCGTCATCTGCTCTGCCACGTGCCACTACGCGCCTATCATGTCGACCATCTACTGATCTTCACGGGCATCAACATCATAGCGCTAGCATAAAGGAAGACGACCACCAACATTTCGGGCATTGGCAGCAGCGACGGCCAACTGTGCACTTGCCCTAACACTGAACTATGTACTCGCAGATATCCCGTGCTGTGGCATCGCCTGTCCCACCGGACGACGAGCAGGACCTCTGCATCATCTTGGAAGCCCACTCGTCATCTGCTCTGCCACGTGCCACTACGCGCCTATCATGTCGACCATCTACTGATCTTCACGGGCATCAACATCATAGCGCTAGCATAAAGGAAGACGACCACCAACATTCCGGGCATTGGCAGCAGCGACGGTCAACTGTGCACTTGCCCTAACACTGAACTATGTACTCGCAGATATCCCGTGCTGTGGCATCGCCTGTCCCACCGGACGACGAGCAGGACCTCTGCATCATCTTGGAAGCCCACTCGTCATCTGCTCTGCCACGTGCCACTACGCGCCTATCATGTCGACCATCTACTGATCTTCACGGGCATCAACATCATAGCGCTAGCATAAAGGAAGACGACCACCAACATTCCGGGC